>VFFE01007869.1:441736-529346 GCA_008921705.1 Burhinus oedicnemus
TTTATAAATATTTTTCTTTAGTTTCAGATAGCACTGAGAATTAGTCACTAATTTGTGAATATGTATCTTCTGAAACACTGTAGACATGAGAAGTAAAAGGATTGTCGTAGCTTAGTTCTCTGGTGAAGTCTGCTCAAGTGTTTTCAGCCTGGTCATACTACAGTTATTAAATTGATCAAACATGAGAAAAATAGAAAAAGAGTACCTGTCTTCTGGCTATGTAGAATGGCACACTGGAGTCTGTCTCTTTTCAAGGTAGATTGTTTTCCAATGCACTGGTGGTGTGGTTTAACACCAGCCCGCAACTAGGCACCACACAGCCACTCGCTCGCTCCCACCTGGTGGGATGGAGGAGAGAGTCAGAAGCATGAAAGTGAGAAAACTCATGGGTTGAGATAAAGACAGTTTCAGAAGTAAAGCAAAAGCCATGCGTGCAAGCAAAGTAAAACAAGGAATTCATTCACTGCTTCCCATGGGCAGGCAGGTGTTCAGCCATCCCCAGGAAAGCAGGGCTCCATCACATGCAACGGTTACTTGGGAAGACAAACGCTGTAACTCCGAATGTCCTCCCTTTCCTTCTTCCCCTAGCTTTATATGCTGAGCATGACATTGCAGGGTATGGAATATCCCTTTGGTCAGCTGGGGTCAGCTGTCCCAGCTGTCCCCCTCCCAACTTTTTGTGTGCCCCCAGCCTACTCACTGGTGGGGCAGTATGAGGCAGAAAAGGCCTTGATGCTGTTTAAGAACGGCTCAGCGATAACGGAAACATCCCTGTATTATCAACACTGTTTCCAGCGCAAATCCAAAACATAGCCCCATACTAGCTACTACGAAGAAAATTAACTCTACCCTCCACTCTACCAGCACAACTAGTAACACTCAGAATTCTGACTCTTCATTAAAATTTTCTTGTATTTAAGTAAGATTGTTCTTTGCATTATTGTAGCTAGAATTCGAATTAGATACATAGCTTTAGTTCTCTTTGGATTAACATGAAACATTAGATTCTTGCAATTGCTGTCAATATGACATTTCCATTTACTAATGGGCAACTTTAAAAAAAAATCTGTTTAGTGAGTTCCTTTTTATTATTTATTTAATTTAATACTCTTTCTAGTGAATTTCATATGAATTGGATCTTACAATCTGTGTACAATTTTATAGAAATTACTGAAGTTGTACATGAATGCTCAGGTACTGTTCAGTGCTTGGTAAAGGTCAAAGACACTACTATGGCTTCTGTGAGTTAATGACCGGGGCTTTCTAGAGTGTTATGTTCAACTGTATGAAACAGGAAGAATCACTGTTATGCTACACTGAGATTCAGAGCCAGAGGTCCATTACTGCAATGTTATATACAATTAGATGCAGGCATGCGTTCTTGCAGGAATTGCATCTGTGAAGTATGTTTGGGAAAAGTGATCCTTTGTTCTTTTTCTGAGTTTTTTTCTTAGGCGTGCGCAGCAATGCTGTTATGCTATGTTGAGTCTTTTCTTTGATGACTGTTCTTCTACATTTTTTGTTGAAAAAAGTAGTATAACTTGAAGATAAGGTTTTAAAGATCAAATACCTGTTTATCAATTTGCCAGTGAAAGGATTTCTTGCATCTGTGGTTTCGAAGAAGCTAGATGCTGAATACACCTAGTACTATTTAACAGAACAGGAATTACAAATTCATTCCATGTCACTGCCTTTCAATGTGCATTAACAATGTAGTAGCTGAAGCAATATGAGGATGAGGTTGGTGGGTTTTGTAGTAGCAGTCTCTCTCAATGGCATGGATTATTGATACAGTTTTCCTGTTCATCTACACTAAATTTCCATCCAGACTCTCAATGTCAAATCCCATGCTTATTTGAGTAACTGCTTTACACCCCAGTTTCAAGAGATAAACTTACCCTATTAGTTTCTGTTTAGAATGGTATTGCAAGATCATTTTGTTAGCTTCAGTAGTTCAAACATATCATACCTGTCTTTCAGTATTTCTTACTAACATACTAAGTCATGTATTTTTCATCATCACCAGGCTTTTCATTTTCTGTAAAAGGGTCAACTCTTACCTCTAGCTAGCTCATAGCAACAGCTTCCCTGCCAGTGTCATTCAATTCCAGATAAATACCTTCCTGTTTTCTTCTTAGCTGCTCCTTGCATTTGAGATCTCTTTAAAAATATGGAAGACTAACGATCTCGCTTCAGAGCCTTCCATAAAGCTTGTCTTTGATATATTGCCTATAAGGAAATTAATGACAGTTAGGTATGCTGGAAGTTAGTAATTTCAGGTTGGTTGTATGATACCTGTTCTAGCTATGAAACTTAATTAGCATAGTTAAACTTGATATAACAACTCTGTGAAATAACATTTTGACAGATTGGAAGATCTTCTCTTTCTGTAGCATTGTAGATATTGGGCTGCTCTCTTGACGTTTTTTGCCTTTGTTTCACTAATTTGTAATATTGAAGGGAAAGTCCTCTTTAAAATGCTTGTATGAAAGATGATATGTGTGTGTATATGTGAGAAAGATATTTTTCTGAATATGTAGAACAAATATTTTATATTATTGTATTTATTTTACGTTATTATCTTTGAAATTTATTTACTTAAACTACCATAACAAATTGTTCTTTGAGTTCATCTGGAAGCAAAAAAGCTGTAGATCACTACAAGTAACTTACGTATCTCTCTTTAAAATACTGCATTTCTTTCACATATTTTCAAAGTTTCAGTCTGTTACCAGATATTTTTTCTTGCTTAACAGCTTATTTTTACTCCTGCAACCACTGTGGCTGCTGTCCAGTCTGACATTCCTGTTGTCTCATCATCTTCCTCATCTTCCTGTCAGTCTGGAGCTACTCAGGTGAGCTCGTGTAAATTTTTTTAAAGGTATGTCCAGTAGAGTGGGCCAAAACTGAGATGTAAGGAAACGTTGTGCTTAAGTTTTACTTGCTAATAAAAACTACTAATGGGTGCTGGTTATGTATAACTTCAGTGTCTTCTGTTTACCTTTATCACACGTTTAGATGTGATCATGTTATATATAAAATTGGGATCCTGGATATGACGTTTCAGGTCTTCATATTTAGCTCTCATCTTTATTACTTTGAATAACTTCATATTAGCAGCTGAACATGTATCACCTTTTCACTGCTCAACATATTTGTATATCATCTGGAAAAAACATACGGCGCAGCACAAATATCTGCAGAACATATTTGTCACAGTCTTCTGCTTTGAGAAGTGAACATTTATCTAACAAATTTATGCTCTCATAAAGATCATGTCTTCTATCTTAGCAGTCTCCTCAAAAGCCTTTGGTAAACGGACCTTGTTTAGAAATCTTTCAGAAATCCAAGTAAACTATACCAGTTGAATGTTCTCTGACCTTATGTTTGTTGACCCCTTCAGAAGATTCCAATAGATTTGTGAGTGGCTGACTCTCCTTTACAAAAGTCCTATTACTGCCTCTGCCCCAGTGGGACATATGTGTCTGTGCTCACTAATTTGGTTCTTTATTACAATTTGTAGTACTGTACCAATTGTATTCATCTCTCGAGTAGTTGCTTGTTACTCAGTCTGCAGTGTTCCCTTTGGCCATGAGTGGACGTAGTTTCATCACAGACAGTACAGGTTGGTCAATAAATTGTTTATTTGAGTCATACTATGGAATTGATCAACAGATGTTTAGGTGGAACTTGTTTTCATTGTATTTACTAGGGCTTCCATGTGTTTCACTGGAACTGTTGTTTGTATTGAAGCCAGCCTCATGTAAGAACTTCTCAATGATGGTTGAGAATAGTTACGTCTTCCTTTTGAGAATCAAGCTGTTGAAGACTATTACTCGAGCCATTAGCTATCACTAGTGATTTGAAACCTTGGCTCTTGCCAGGCTTTTCCAAAAGAGTTTCTTGTGAGTGGTATGCAAGTGTCGGGAGGTACTAGTCTTTGCCATTGTTTGTCCGTTGTAATAAATGTTCTTGGATCAGTCTTAATGCAGTCAAAGTGAGATCTTCTGTCACTGACTGTTAAATTAGTGCTCTTCTCTTGATGGTGTTCCTAACTTGTTTTAGCCTTTTCTGGAGCTTTGCTTTCAGTTTGACTTGAATGCAGTTTTGCAACTCTTCCTTTAACTATATTTTCAGTTATTTTTTCAGCACATGTTGGGCTCTCTTTCCTTTTCATTCGAGTTTTCAGCAAAGCAAATGGCATTCTATGAGACCAAGAGCCTAATGGGAACTGTGGTTTTAGTATACTATAGTCAGTCTGTCATTAAAGTGTTTGTGGCACTATGCAGGTTTGTCGTGATTGAGTTTCTTAGGTCATATGAGATCCTTATACATTTGAGGAGCAAAACCACACAACCAGGTACAGGTAGGTGTCGTCTTTGGGACTTTTTGTCTTCAAGAGTGACTGTTAAAGTGTCTTGATTAGCATAAGCTGTTAGCCTCTCACAGAAACATAATAATCTCATCCCAGTTGTTTTATTTGCCCACACATCTGTTTATCCATGGACTTTCCTCCTTGTCTGCAGGCATTTGACATATCACTAGAGAAGAGCGATGTTTTCCTAGAACCTGGTTTGTCTTCTCTTTTATTAGTCCTCTGTAGAGACAATCTGTGGATAATATGTAATAGCTTATTAGTAGCTGTTCTTCTGTGATTTGTTGTTCACAGATCTGCAGGAGCTTTTGCTTTTCACTTCATGAGTAGAACCTTGACTTGCTTGGTGCCTGTATTTATTTGCAGTGCCTCCCTGGTTTTCTGAGAATTATTTCTGTGCTAATTGAACAACCAAAGAAAAAAATTCATTTACGTATGATGAAATGTCATCTGAGTCTGCTTCCTTTTTGACTGTGTGAAGACTTCGAAGATGTGTCACTGTTCTGAGATAATGGTAAATCACTGAAGCTTGCCTTCCCTTTGCTTTTCCTGTAGATATCTGAGGGGACCAGAGCCTGCTGGAATCCAACTGTGTCTTTATGAAGTATGTTGTTGAGCAAGCTCACAATGTTAAGTTAACCAGTTGAGCCTTCATTGAAAAGAGAGGCTGCCCCTTCAGTATTGGAGTTATTGTGCCTCATTATCCTTTATCACAGCTGCCTTTCTTTACTCCGGATTCTGCAGATCAAGTTTGAAAGCGCAGAGAGGTTACTGGATGGGTTAGCAGCTCTTTTTGCATTTCTATCTTTGTCTTTTATATTCAAGGTAGCAATATTAGTAAAGCATATGACTTTACGTTCTTGATCTTTCTGTACTGCAGGGTTTTCGAGGTCCATTTTGCACAAGTCTGCCTGGTTGTGCAACTTCCTGAGACATCATTGCAGAGGGACAGTAGAATCTCACCCCAGACCATAGAGCATTATTCAGTCAGATGAGCTGCTGTGGTGACCCTGCCAAACTCAAGCTGTTCCTCTCCCCTCTCAATGTTCAGTACTGCCCTATTGCCCGATGTTGTTAACCTTGGTTGTCTGGTAGTTTCTGTAGCAGCAATGACATTGCAAAGATCCAGTTTCATCTGTAGTAGTGAGGCAATGGAAAAACTTTTAACACTGGTACACTTTATTTTTCTTACCTAGTGATAAATATGTCCTTGGGGTTCCAGTCAGCTGGGTTTAGAGAAATGTCTTTGTTTACCATATAAGCAAACCTGAGCAAGTAGGCAATGCCAGTTAGTAAGAAAAAAAATGCATTTGGTTATATACATAGATGTGTATATTACATTTAGCCAAGATGTTTGTGAAGGTACAGTATGGTGATCTCACAGTATCGTCTTCCATGTAGAAATACCAGAGAAACTCAGAAGTGCATCAATAATTAGTAGTGTCTCAATGGCACATTTAACATGGCCTGTTAGGTGAACTGATTTTCTCCTACTTACTCTTCTTCCCTTCTGCTTTCACACTGTTTCCTTTTCATATGTGCCCCTCTCATTTATGACCTGGATGTCCCTGATTAGTTACCTTACCCGTTCAGACTTGCTGAAGGTTGATTTGTGCTCACAGAGATAGGATTGCAGTAAATACCTCATGCATGCTAATGAGGAAACAAATACCGTTGTCTTCAGAACAGGATTTGAATGCATCCTGTGGTAACACACTGAAAAGTGAGAAATAAAATGTCAACTAGCTGTTCGTTACATCAGTACTAACTGTTCAGTGAGAAGGGGATTATGTAATCAAACTAGTGGATGGTGATAATAATTAGTCCTCTTTTTCATGTAAATTAGTGCTACAAGGGTAGTCTTAATCCTTGAAAATAAAATTCTAGCTCCAGATGTAGTATTGGAAAGCTGGCATTATGCACAGAATCTGGCTATGGTATAAAAGACATTAGTGAAAATAATCAATGACTGATTTACATTTCAGAAGGCAAACCTTTTGTTTCATGTGACATTGGAGTTGTCATGATGAAAAGCTACATTAATATTGCTGTAGAAATAAAGGGCTCAGGTTGTTAAGACATGGATAACATACAGCAAATTCTGGTCCCATTGACTACCCAAGGCTCTGGTATATGTTAGTCTCTGCAAACATACTTACAGACCACTGCACTGATGCAGCATCTGTATAAAAAAAAAATTACATTTGCTTGAGGTGCTTTGTGTCATTCAATTTGAAGGCACAGTAAAAGAGAAAAAATGCAAGTTTAAATTTAAATTACTGTAATGAAGAATTTCCATTTCTTTTAAAAGTTCAATAAGAAAAAAGACTTTCCTGTATTTTCTTCATCACTGAATTAATTCAAGATCACTATTCTTCACTAAATTTTGTGGCTTAAAAGATGCTTTGATGTGCAGATTTTTAACTTCTCACGTATTTTGATCACATGGGGTGAGAAGCATTACATAACATTATTCTTTTGCTATTTTTGCCTGGATGTTTGTCATAGATGTTTGTATGGTTTGGGTTTTTTCTCGTTTTGCTCATTTCCCAGGTTCAGAACTTGACATTGCGCAGTCAGAAGTTGGGTGTATTGTCAAGTTCACAGAATGGCCCACCAAAGAGCAGCAGTCAAACTCAGTCATTGTCTCTGTGCCCTAATAAACCTGTAACCAGTTCCAAGGGCAGCCAACCAGATCCCTCAGAAAGCAATAGAAAAGGCGAGAGCCCAACTCCAGAGTGTCGGAGTACAGCAGTCACACGGACATCAAGCATACATCACTTAATAACACCAGGTAGGATGAAAATGGAGCTATAAGAAATGTATTTTAATTAAAGTTAATTTGTATGTTATGGCTTTGTCAGTGCTCTTTGACTGGGTCCTCTCAGCTGTTCTACATGACAGAGTTTAATGTTTAATAGTAAATTTACTTACTTGTTGATATTGGATGTTACACAGGACTTTCAGCAGCGTGATACAGCAATGTTCTTAAATCACAGTACAAGCACAACATAGCAATTGCCATACACAGCTGAATCACAATACAAACATGATTCTCATTACTGGTCCGCCTGTATGCTCATTGTCAGGACATGTTATCCCCAATCTCTGGAAGCAATACATGGTCTGAAACCACCTCGGACCTCTTACTCTCATCAAAATCTGTTTTGCTGGTGGTTTGGGTTTTTTTTTTTTCCTGTCTTGTCTGTGTCATCAGAATATTCTTATATCAAGTACTTTTATAAATCCATAGGTAATAGTGCCCCAGAATCTCAGTATTTTCTATTAAGAGATAAATCAAAACAAGCACGCGGTTGATTAGATAGGCATTTACATTGCATCCAATGTATTTACATTTTAGGTTCCTTATTTTGAAAGGCTAAGGGTAGTCTGGACAATTGGTTTGAATTCTGTGGAATTTAGCTTGGCAGCTTTTAGTGGAGTAAGACTGCAAGGCAGACATTCTTGAGGCATTGAGAGCAACAGATGTCATCTACCTGGACTTGTGCAAGGCATTTGACACTGTCCCACATGACATCCTGTTCTCTAAATTGGAGAGACATGGATTTGATGCATGGACCACTCAGTGGATAAGGAATTGGCTGGATGGCCGCACTCAAAGAGTGGCGGTTAACGGGTCAATGTCCAAGTGACGTGCAGTGGCAAGTGGTGTTCCCCAGGGGTTGGTACTGAGACCAGAACTATTTAACATCTTTGTTGGCAACATGGATGTAGGGACTGAGTGCACCCTCAGCAAGTTTGCTGATGACACCAAGCTGTGTGGAGCCTTTGACATGTTGGAGGGAAGGGATGCCATCCAGAGGGACCCGGACAGGCTTGAGAGGTGGGCCCGTGCCAGCCTCATGAAGTTCAAGGCCAAGTGCAAGGTCCTGCATGTGGGTCGAGGCAATCCCAAGCACAAATATAGGCTGGGCAGAGAGTGTATTGAGAGCAGCCCTGAGGAGAGGGACTTGGGGGTGTTGGTTGATGAGAAGCTCAACACGAGCCGGCAATGTGCGCTGGCAGCCCAGAAGGCCAACTGCATCCTGGGCTGCATCAAAAGAAGCGTGGCCAGCAGGTCGAGGGAGGGGATTCTGCCCCTCTACTCTGCTTTTGTGAGACCCCACCTGGAATACTGTTTCCAGCTCTGGAGCCCCCAACATAAGAAGGACATGGATCTGTTGGAGCGGGTCCAGAGGAGGGCCATGAAGGTGATCAGAGGATTAGAGCACCTCTGCTGTGAGGACAGGCTGAGAGAGTTGGGATTGTTCAGCCTGGAGAAGAGAAGGCTCCGGGGAGACCTTATAGCAGCCTTCCAGTATCTGAAAGGGGCCTACAAGAAATCTGGAGAGGGACTTTTTACAAGGGCATGTAGTGATAGGACGAGGGGTAATGGCTTCAAACTGGAAGAGGGGAGATTTACATTAGATCACAGGAAGACATTTTTTACTATGAGGGTAGTGGGGCACTGGCACAGGTTGCCTAGTGAAGCTGTGGCTGCCCCATCCCTGGAAGTGTTCAAGGCCAGATTGGATGAGGCTTTGAGGAATCTGGTCTAGTGGGAGGCGTCCTCGCCCATGGCAGGGGGTTTGGAACAAGATGAACTTCAAGGTCCCTTCCAACCTAAACCATTCTATGATTGAGCCCTAATGCTCTTAGAACTCACTTCTGTAAGGAAAAAATCCATCTTCACTAGCAGAATAAATAATAAAAAAGACAACATGAATGAGTTGTTTCTCAAGTGGAAAAGACAAAGCAAGAAGAGGTTTGCATGTGGAGGAAAATGTGTGCGTGTGCTGTAAGGAATTACTAGCGAGTCACTGGTTCACTTAAAGGTGATGTGATATCTCTGGAAGCTGCACTGTTTTTAGATTCGTACCTTTCAGTTTATGTGTTCAGGTTCAAGCAAATACTTTGAAAGGTTTTTAATTTGTACTGAACTCTTGGAATTTTGGTTAGTCTCTTAAAATGGTATTACTTTAACTTAGCAGTTGTCAGCAAATCCTGTTGATTGTGACATGCTTATCTCTTCCAGTCTGTGTCAAAGCAAAGGTTAAATCCATTTAAAATTGCATGAAATTCTTAAGTAAGTGAAGGCTGGATCAGCAATACTCTTAGAACTAGCACCAAAAAGATGTTTAGATACTATTATATAGGAAGTACATATATGTGTGTGTGTGTATATATATGTAAAAAGCATGTCTACGTTCTTCTATTCATTGCTGCATTTTGCTTTGGAAATTGATATATTCCCCAAATAAATTATTCTTGTGTACTACCTGCTGTCAAAGAAGGTATTTCTAAACATAGATCCGAAGGGTTGAAAAAGTTGTGCTGGTCTTACTTTAAAGTAAAAGCTTAATTTCTTTTAATATTTTTATAATGTTCTCTGGACTTAAAGAAATAAATACTAATTGTCACTTTTTTCCCCCCTCACAGCTTCATATTCTCCATTGCAACCTCATTCTCTAGTAAAACATCAGCAGATCCCACTTCATTCACCACCTCCAAAGATTTCCCATCATCAGCTGATACTGCAACAGCAGCAGCAAGTCCAGCCAATTGCACTTCAGACTCCTTCGGGTCAGGAACCCCCTCCGTCACAGCACTGTCTACCACTCCCAAGCCATGGTCTTCCTCCGGGTCCCAGCAGTGTCCAGTCTCATTGCTCACCTATTCACATTCATCCTCCACCTCTGACACTATCTCCTACTCCATCCCAGTCAGCTCAACAGTCAGTAGTAGTATCCCCTCCACCTTCTCACTCCCCTAGTCAGTCACCCACAATAATTATTCACCCTCAAGCACTTATTCAGTCACAGGCAAACTCCCTCGTGCCAACAGCTCTTCAGCCTGAGCAGACCGCTCCTCAGCAAACTACTACCAATGCAGTTCGACCAATTGCACAGCCACTTAATCTTCCGTCACATCTTCCACTTCCATCTTCCCCTGCTGTACACATAGGGTCAGTAGATCAGCCCAGCTTAGTTTCCCCAGGCCAACAGGTTGTGTCCTCGACACCACACCAGCAGTATTCAGCCTTGCAGTCCACACCTATCCCTCTTGCAGCTCCTCCTCAGCTGTCAACATCTTCAACCCAGATTCAACAACTGCCATTGCAGTCTGTGCAGTCTTTACAAGTGCAGCCTGAAATTCTGTCCCAAGGCCAGGTTTTGGTTCAAAACACTTTGGTTTCTGAGGAAGAACTTCCTGCTGCAGAAGCTTTGGTCCAGCTGCCATTTCAAACTCTTCCACCACCACAGACTGTTGCAGTAAATCTTCAAGTGCAGCCGTCGGTACCAATTGAAACTCCAGTGGTAAGTGGTAATACTACAGTCCTTTTTTCTTTATCCTCGGCTTCTCTAAATCTGGCCCATTGACTTCAGAGGGAGCTAAACCAGGTGCAAGACAGAGCACCAGAAGAAACCTGTTGATTACAGAAATGAGTTTTTAAAAAACAATAGACGTTTTCCTCTAATTTTTTTTTTGGCTTTTTGTAATGGATCATCAGTCAAGAATATCAGCCAAGAATTATGAAAGTGCAACTTTTTGACCTAAAATGTTACCTCTTAATGAAATTGCAGCATATCTAAAGTTAAAAAAGCAAGTAAATATATGTCAACGCTTGCATCAAAATGAATTTTGATAAATGTATCATATGGACTGTAAGCTTTTACCTCTTTAATGCAAATATAGGCAAACAAAATTTTGAGTAGGAGAAGGTGTACAGCAGCTTATTCAGATAAAATAGTTCTGGATAATTTTGTACTAACATTGAAAAGATCCTCTTCATAAAAGAATAGGGGAACTTCTGATGCTGTCTTGGCATTCCACATCGCTGCCATTTTAATTTAGTTCAATGTTAGTCTCAGATGTCTGCAATTTGTAACTAATGGTTTCAGCTTCACTCACACTGAACCAAAATCATGTACAGTGAAATATCAGTGAAATAAAACGATATGCAAATAATGCTGACATTTAAGATGGCATTCCTAGGCTTTAGTGGTAACATGCTAATGAGATTAATGTGAGCAAAAGAATCAACAGCTCTTGTAGGCTTTTTTCAGGCTACCAACGGGTTAAGGAAGAAGGTGTGCTGTTTAATTTATATTAGGAGGCTAATGATAATCTCAGCTCTCTGATACTTCATGTAGAAATTGGGCAAAAGAGTAGAAGCCAGGTTTGCTTTTGACAAGGTGGTGTTCTACATCCTAATCTGCTAAACTGGCTGTCAGTAATTCACATAAATTTGCTTTAATGGTTTTGAGGAAGATACCTTACAGTCTCTTATTACCACTAATGCTTGATAGTCTTGGTGCGGTCTTCTATAAGATAGAGAACAATTTGCAGACTTGTCATTATGTTATAAAGCTTGCATTTTGCAGAAGTGTTTAAATAGCTACAAATGTGTGTGTAAATAAAAATACAGTAAACTATAAAGATAATACTGAAAAAGTTAAGTTCTCTGGTGTGTTTGATAGGAGAACCGTACCTCTTTATATTTTGCTGTTTGTAACAAAACTTTACTTTTGCTCTCAGACATTGTGATGTCCCCAGAGTTCATTGTTTTGTAGGCAGCTTGGAAACTAGTATTTTATTTAGGAGATTAGCATATTTTAACATTTTAACTGGTAATTTATTTTAAAAACTGTATTTATGCAACTCTTTTAAGGTATTAAGATAGAATGGAAATCTCTCTAAAGCAATAGTTTGTTGGATGCAGATTTACCAAGTGGAGAATGTATGTGAAGAAGAGATGCCCGAGGATTCAGATTGTGTCCATATGGCTAGAACACCTACGCCACCCACTTTGTCTCCACCAGCCATAACCTTGGGGAATGGAGAGGCACTTAATTCAGAAGATCCTTTGTCAGGTGAGAACAAATGTCAAACTAAGGTTGCTGTTCTGCTTAGAAACTTCTAGTAGTTATTGATGTTTTAAAATAAAAATCTATTATTTTGATCTTATTTTATAATTTAGTTGTATTGTTTTGTCAAGTAAAAGCAACTATATGAAATATATTGGAAATCCATGTGATAGAATGAATTATTCAGTCCCAAAGGTGTAGCTTATATATGTATTTGAATAATATGTAGCATGGAAAATGCTTATTTGAGCTCTTTAGCATATACTTTTATACTAGAATCTTAACAGGAGTGCCAGTCTCCAGTTAATCTGGAGTGATAGCTGTGTGATATGGGCAAAATATGCTGACTGATCTGATATGAAGATTGATTTTGCACAATCAGGGTCAGCAATCAGAAGTTGTCGGAATGGTTAACCACACTGTATGATTCTTTTTGGCACCATTTTTTTTATATGCCACAGTAAGGAGCTGTTCTACTGCAAAAGCTAACAATGAACATTTTTCTTCTTCAGTGAATTGTAAGATATACATGCCTGTATCAATTGTTGTCCTGCAAACTAATGTAACTTTCCCAATGTGCTGAATATATACTCTCTCTATATAGTATAGTGTATTACATATGCTATACACGTAACTGGGTGCTTAGCGGTGCTTAGTATATACTTGTGACTCTGCAGGTTACTGAGGCTCAAAGCATCCCTGAAAATAAATTCTGTTCTTTAGAAATACCTCAGCTGGTCAGTCTTGAGGATCCAATGCTTGAAAATACTGGTTTCTGCTCTTGACTTACGGATTTGTGATTTGTGTAGGTAATTAATGGCCAACTATGCTTATAGTTAGTAGGTACTGAGTAAAGGAAAATGTTTACATGAGAACTGTTCGTTTGTGGAATAGTCTGTCAAGGAAAACCATCTTGTTTTGAAGGTAAAATCTATAAACCATAGGGAAAAGCCTGTGTTACAGGATGACGGATGCAGAGATGGGTGTGTTTATCACCTCTTAGTTCTAGAATTCTGAGCCAACTATTGGATATAAGTGATAAAACCATAACATCCTTTGTTATTTTTTTCAGAACATGGGGGACTACCTTCAGTGACATCATCAGTCAGTGCCTCAGTAATTAAATCTCCATCTGATCCTTCACATGCCTCTATTCCACCACCACCTCTTTTGCTTCCAGCAGCAACGACAAGGAGCAACAGCACATCAATGCCCAATAGCATTCCTAGCCTAGAAAATAAACCTCCACAGGCTATTGTTAAACCACAGATCCTGACCCATGTTATTGAAGGCTTTGTGATTCAGGAGGGGTTAGAGCCGTTCCCTGTAAGTGTAAAAGTCGCTATGAATTTTTTACTACTAGTTTTTGAAACAAAGTATTTTTAAGGATGATGTTATTTGTGGCTAGTAGCTATTTAGGTCTTGAATCAGTTTTCAAATGTTGGTTTTGACCTTTTTTCCACTGATTAGTAACCCGTTTCTCACAGCATTCAGTATACTTGTTTGTATTGTCTTACATACATAATCAGAATTCATGCTACTGTTTGGCTTGCCGGTATCACTGGATGACAAGGTACTTAAATGAAAACCGAGACACAGTTGAGTAGATAGGCTATATCTGGAGATAACTACAGGGAGTAATTTTAGGCTACCATTTGCAATAACTTCATTTTACATTTGTCTGTCTCCTAGATACCTCAATTTAAGTGAGACCTTAATTTAAACCTCTGAGATAAAGCTGTGTTAACATTCTAAAATGTTAAAATTTTGTTGTTTAAAGCACTGGCAAGCCCCTTACTGAGCTTGGTGTGATTAGTACTGTGTCTGGTAAGAATTACTGTTGAAAATTTAAATCCACAAATGGACAGTTTAAAACCTATGAGCCTGCCTTGTTAACTAATTTAATGTGTCTCATTCTCCCATTCCTTCATTTCTGTAGATATAATGTGTTTCTTCCTTTGTTAAATGTAATTGCAGTCTCTGCAGAGCAGGGGTGAATCTTTGTATTTGAGAAATGGTTTTTAGAGCTTTGGCACTATATAATAATGACTCATTGATACAGAATAGAACCTGATTCTAGTCTCAGTTACAACTGCTAAGTTGCAAATACTATTTTCAATTATTCATTGTTCAGTTAATCACTGTTGCTTTGCTTTTATTGCAATAGGTAAGTCGTTCATCTTTGCTGGTAGAACAGCCTGCAGAAAAAAGATTGCTAGTGGAGGGTCAAATCATGAGTGTTGTGTGTGTTGAATCAGACTTGCAGAATACAAAACATGCAGACAACTCATCGGACACAGAGATAGAGGATATGATTGCGGAAGGTTTGTGGTTTTTGTTTAAATATCCATCTTTTTCCCCTTCAGTTCTGTATGTATTACAGAATCCCATCCAATCTGTACTTCTGGAATCTTTCTCCAGTCTTTACACTATGTCTAATAGAAACTATTTTCAAATGTTTTTTACTAGCTGCACATCATAACAGCAATTGCTGTAGATGCACACGAATGTCAAGAAAGTATGCACTTGTGCTGCTTAAAATACAGTGGTCTCCAGCACAACTCATGAGCTAAATTGAGTTCCCCATGCAGTATCCAACATAATCATCATTGTGGATTTTTTAGAACTCAGCAATCAACTATTTTGGATGTGTTACACCACTATTACTGTTCAAGCCCAAATGTAGGTAGCCTCATGAGTGTTATGAAAAGGAAGTTAAATGATGGCCTGGCCCAGAACTCTCTTTTTTTTTTATAAATTCATCCAAGATTTGAAAGTCCAGAATTTTTCAGCCACCTCTGGATTTTCTTTTCCACAGCTTGAGCAGTTGCACAGGAGCTGGTTTTGGTGATCTGTTTAAATTTGTCTTAATGCCACTCTTAGTTTCATTCTCTGAAAATAGTTCTTTTCCCTCTTTCATATCAAGACTGTATTGAGCAGGGTAAGAAGGGACAAATGCAGTGCCTGCCACTGCCACAGGTCTGCATCGGGGAGGTGGCTGGAAGAAGTCAGGACAGCGTGTCCTGAGCTGTAGCAAGTGTCACTATAGCTATGCTTCAACTACTTCCCACTCCAAGCATTGTAAATTATCACTTAATTAAAACAGTCCATCCCCCGGATCTTTTCTCGCAGGAACTTTCAAGATAGCAAGCCCAGTGGCAGTTCGTTATTTACTGTGGTTTCTGCCTTGGTGAATGGTACTGAAGTGCAGTAGGGAAGTTGGCTGGATCCATTGTGTATCTCAGCAAACAAATTAGCTCAAAATTCAGTCTTCTAGTTTATTAGATTCTGCTACATTATTTTTTACTGCAAACATTTGTATCTGTTACTGCTTATAAGTGTGTTGGGTCAAACCCAAGTCAAGGATTGCAGACAAGGTAAAAAGCTTGCTTTAGAAAGCATTCTGAATTTAAGAAGAGTATTGTCAGTAGTGAAGTCAAGTAAACGCGGTTGGAATTTTTGCTTAAGACTGATTTACTTTACTGCTCAGGCAATATGTATCTCTGCTGAAAATTAAGAGTATTTTTACTTGTAGCACTGATTTTTAGTACAAGCTGATTTAGCTTGGAAGCACATCACTGAAAGGAAATATTGATAGGTTGCAGTCCTCGTGCGTGTTGATATAACATCTGTGCAAAGAAGTCAGAAACTGGAAACGGTGCCTGAAAATGAAACACAAAACAGGATATCTCAGTATAGTCCACAGCCCTTCTCATTTTGCAGTAACAGCCTAGCTTAGGCAGTGGCAGATATTTGAAGTGCTTTGCTTTGTAACTGTAACTTTCTTGTAATTAAGTTGTCTACATAGAAAAATGAAGAAACAGTTTTTACAGAGACCATTTTTTAAATATATTACACAGTATTCTACTGTAAAATAATTTGAGGCCCATACCTTATTTTTCACAAAACTTCACGTAGGCATGGCAGACTGAATTTTAGAAGGCAAGCATCTGGCATATTAATACTGGAGGGTTGCAGTGTGACTGGAAGTTTTTTAAACCTTTGTTTCATTTAATTTAAAATTGCTGGTATTTTTTTGGTATCGTCTCCCAGTGAGGGCTTCCATTTAGCGAGTTCTTTGAGGGAAGTCCAGTGACATGAAAGCACCAAGCACAAGAGGCTTTAAAAAAAAGTCATCCGGTAAATTGTATGACTTGTTTTACATTTTTTGGTTATTTTACAGCTCAGTGGAGTTACACTACTTTTCTAGATACAAAGTGAGACTTGTAAATCTCTTAGCTCATGACTGTGCTTAGTAAATTGCTAAATAAACTTACTTTCTTGATCAAGAGTACAGCTTTTTTTTTTTAATACCTTCTTTCACCCAATATATTTCAAACAAAGACTTTGCCATCTGGTGTATCTTCTAGAATTGAAGCCCTGTGCAATACCTATTTTGCCCTTAATTTGTTACAGTAGATCTTAATTCACTTTTCAATAGCATTGCCTAAGAACTTTTCAGTATTAACACTAAGTTATTTCTCAGATTTCAAACAGCTTGTCTGTTGTTTTATGGAATTATTCAGACATTCATGGTTTTGTTTTTAGATGTTGTTCCTGACAGCTGGTGTTACGTACACAATTTGCAACTACTCTTTAGATGAGGTAGTAGCAAACATCCAGCATTGAGGCACATCCACATACGCTGAATTTGAGGAAAGGAGATTTTTCTGATACTAAACCAGGATAGGATTGCATGTATGGTAGAAGCACCTAATATGCAAAAGAAAAGGCTCTTAGCATCAATTTTCGCTTCACTCTCTTGTCACTTTTTTCCATCTGGATTGGGAGTGAGGATTTTTTGGGCTTTTTTTAGAGAGAGAGTGATTTATTTGAGGGATGCATCTCTAGTATTTAACTTCAGTTGCAAGGTTGGTCAGATTGGTTTGTTTCCAATTTCCAGTTTTTACTTCCTTACTAAGTTGGAGATTTGCAACGTGGTAATTTTCAGTCTCACACTGCTGGAGGATTTGTTGACTTCAGTTATGTCTTTGAGTCCTGATAACATCAGATATGTTATTTAAATACCCTTTTCAGTATTTTCAGCTCTTTGCTGCACTAATCCTTTTTTCTTTTTTTTAACCTTGTCGATACAATAGTTAGTGTTAGCAAGCAGTTCAGTGTGTTAACATCTCTATAACAGACTTCTGCAAATTCATAGTTAAAATCTCTCAATTAAGCTTTGATACCTGCATTTGCATTAGCTGGCATCAGAGCTTAACAAAGAGTTTAGAACAAAAAAACTAGTTTGCAATAATTATGTAAAATTAGAAGTATGAACGCAGGAGGTGAATAGCAAGAGGCAAAGTATATGAAACAGTGGCTCGGGTAAATTAGAAATGTGGGAGAAATGTATGTTTGTTTAGTCCTCTGAATTTTTGAGCAATGTATTTCATCCGTGATTGCAGCCATGTGGCATGCAGTTCTTTTGCTTAACCTGAATGACCACAAAATGTTACATTTCAGTTTGTGCCAGTTTCACTCCTTCGCTTCCTATGATGTGTTTCACAGATGGTGCATGAGGATAAGGTTGGGGCGGGGGGGGGTTATGCCAGAAGTCAAGTTGGTTTGCAGATATGGTGGCATTGTTCTAAACTATGTGTAAACCATGCTGTACCCATGAAATACACTTCCAGCAGAAGACAGCATAGTCATTCAGCATGTGACATGTATGCTGCCTTGTTGCCTTGTACTGCCTTCTTTTGGGCTTTTTTGCTTTTTCTTTCACTGATGCTTCTGTCAGCTGGCGTTTGAGTTCTTCACAAGGAGCAGGAAAAGTGCTTCCTCATCTCACCAATAACAGGAAAATACTCTGTAACAGTAAATTGGTAGATGCTATAATCCTTTTCTTTCTTATATGCAGTTTATCTTTTTCATAGATAAGAGTCAATGTTTTACTTACTTTCACAAGTCTCTCTGGTTGTAGCAGTTGCTTATTCAAAGAAAGACTTTTAAAAGGTTAATGCATTATGTCATTATAGGAGAGCTTGAATTTAGACTGTGGAGTGCCTGGTTCTCTTAATGAACCCTTTATAAGCAATTCATGAGGACTGTAACACTTTTTTTTTTAATTGTTTGCTATGTTTGGGGGCATACGTGCTCATGGATGGCTTGAAATTTAACAAAAACGCTGATTAAGTTCATTGCATAACTTAATTGAAGGTTCAGTAATGTTCAGCTTGCTCAAGATCTTTTCTAGAGAGAGTGAAATCTATGACTTGCTTAGCTTTGCATAATTTTCTGTTAATCAAAGTTTTTAATTAAATGTGTTAGATATTTTAAAATCTTCCTGCCTGCTTAAGATGAGAAATTTGAACATAATTTTGTGTCATTGAAACTGACTTCTTTATGCTTCACTCCTTTCTTTAGAGGGATTGGATGAAATTGAAAATGATCTTCTGAAGTGTGAATTTTGTGGAAAAATGGGATATTCTAATAAGTTTCTACGGTCAAAAAGATTCTGCTCCACGTCCTGTGCCAAAAGGTACTCTGTCTAGTTATTGCTTATCATTATCTGGTTAATGGAACAGCACCCAGATAGTATCTGATGTTGAAAAATAGAAACAGTAAAAACATGACTGCCTTCTAACTGAATTTGCAGACTATATGCATACAAAGGACTATGGTAGATTATAATATATTTCAAGAACATAGACAAAGGGAATTACAGTAAAATCATGGACCTCTTTCTAGAGGGTGCCGTGAATGCACTTATGGGAAGGTGATGGGTGTCATGGAAGAGAAATCCATTAAGGGTTACTAAGTGTTTGAAAATTGGGGCAGAGGTTCATGGGCCACAAATTGTTATATATTTCTCATATTCATATTGTCTTCTCCTTGATGTTGGCCAATGTCAGAGAAAGAATGCTGGGCTAGGTGGGCTGTCTTACAATTTTGTGCGATGCTAGGGAAAAAAACCTGCTGAATTTATCTTGGCATAATTGAAATGCTGCACAGACAAAAAACATTTTAAGAACATTTTTAGTAACAGTGTAAAAATTCTTTATTTCCAGAGAGTAAAATAGATAGATTCATAAACGTAAATTATTTGTGTTTTCTAAAGCTTCTCCTTTCTTGAAAATAGTAAGTGATACCATTTGCTTGTACATGGTAGGCAGAGGAAAACAGCTGGTTTCTGTTTCTCTTTGGGTTTAGTATGTTGCTTTTATTTTGTTTTGGTTAAGAGAGGAAGAATTCATAGTCAACATCTGAATGTAAAATCTTCTATCATTACAGCTGGAAAATTGATATTTAATCCCAGATGCTTTAGAAATGGGGAACAGTTTCCCATTTCTAATCACCTCTTAGTTGTTTGGGGTTTTTTTTTGCATCAGTGAGCCTAGATACTATCTTTCTCTTATGTCTGCTACTTTTTTAATCCTCCACATGAGACATTCTCATTTTAAGTAGTGGGAATGTGTATTTTTGATTTGGTACTTGCTGGGACACTACCAGCGAAATAATCTTAAGAAGGAATTTGGCCCCTTAATCTTAAATTGGGATTTTTTTGACTCCCTCCGCCTTTGACTGGGTATCAACTAGCTAGAGAAAATGGAACCAAAAGATACAATGTGACTTTAGGCTTTTAGAGGACATTTTAGAGAGGCGGGATTGGACTATGTGATAAAATGCAAAGGTATTTCTATCATGGAAAATTTTTAAGAATGGGAAAGACAGACAACTTGCAGGGATGATCTAGATGTACTTGATCTTGCATCAAGACAAGGGGCTTGAGTAAATGGCCTTTGAGATACCTTTCTCTTGTATTTCTGTGGCAATTGTTGTTATCTTTAATTAGGCAGCATTTCTATAACACTGTAATTTTATGCTTACTTGATTGAATTCAGTCCGAAAAACTATTAGTGCATTATTGAATATATCTTACTTTTTTAGGCACAGCCTTAGTTGCACTAAGAAATTTGGGCTATTTACATCAGACAAGACCAGTCGTTGGAATCGGAAATCAGATAGCCAAAGTCTTGGGCGACGCGGGCGTCGACCGAGTGGCCCTGATGGGGCATCGCGAGATCATTTTCTTAGGCAGGTCTGTGGAATATTTACTTAAAACTATGGCATTGTTTTGGGAATTGCAAATAAAATATAATACTGTAGTGTATTTGTACTACATTTTCCAGCTTCCGATTACTTATCCATCTGCAGAAGAAGACGTGGCTTCTCATGAAGATGCTGTTCCAGCTGCCATGACCACCCGTCTGCGAAGACAGAGTGAAAGAGAGAGAGAACGTGAACTTAGAGAACTAAGAATTAGGAAAATGCCAGAGAGCATTGACTTGCTACCCGTGGTGCAAGCTGACCCATCTGTATGGACTGTTGATGAAGTTTGGGCCTTTATACATTCTTTGCCTGGTATGTAATGTGCAATAACTTGTTCAATTTTTTTTTTCTAAACAGTAAAGTTCCTTGCTTTTTAGCATCAGCATGATGAGGAGGTGGTGTGGTAACTGCACAAGTGTACTTGTTAGTTGGTGATAGAAACTGGAATGTGATTTGTTTCCTCTTGCTTATTCCTTCAGCACAAATCCCATGTTGATAGAACTAGTTCCACTCCTGCTGTTTCATCCCAGCTGATGGAGATTAGAGCTGGTCCTCCCTTCAGTCTGACTTCTCTCAAGAGGTCAGTAGAGAGATCAGACACATTTCCTTCCTTTTACTCTTCTTTCTTCTCTTCTCTCCTTACTTGCTGCTTATTCAGTAGTAAAAGCAAGAAGAGTTATTTCCCATTATACAACTGATAAATTCGAAAGACCTGTCCTGATAGAAGCCATTAAAAAAGAATACGCAAGTTTCTTCTATAAAGCTAAACTTTGTTTTGCAGAGCTTTGCTCAGTAACTGAAATGCAGAGAACTTCTGCGTATAGACTTGGCATACTGGTAGACACAGTCTGTTCTCAGAAAAAAATAACCTTGTCTCTCCTTATTTACAAACCTTTTCTTTAACTCAATATTCACAGTTACTTATATCATATTCAGGTTCTTTGACATTTATTTATCATTTCCTAACTATCATAAACTTTAAAGTTTCATTCCCCACTCTTCCCCAAGGATGCCATTCTATCTGATCAGATACTGTAATCCTGCCGGGTAACAAGGCAGATCTCCATAATAGCAGAATTTTGGGCTTACCCATGTAACTCACGTGTCAAAATATTGACCGAGGTTAAGTTTGTTCCTAACTTCCTCCTTTTTCTGGAATGCTAAACAATTTTTCTGTGTTATCCCATTAGGCTAATAACCTGTAAGGTATGTATCTTCATTGCTAAGTCATATGCATGGGTTCTGACAGATAATCTTTTCTAAAGTAGGTCAGGCAAAGAATTGAGTAAGGGATGTCTTAAATCAGAAAAAGTCATCCTTGAAGTACCTTTCTTCTGGTAGTTTATAAATTGCAATTAAG
The DNA here is from genome assembly GCA_008921705.1 of Burhinus oedicnemus. Taxonomy (NCBI): domain Eukaryota; kingdom Metazoa; phylum Chordata; class Aves; order Charadriiformes; family Burhinidae; genus Burhinus; species Burhinus oedicnemus. The sequence continues at coordinate 463,395 of VFFE01007869.1, forward strand.
TTACATTATCTGCTTCTGGGAACCTGTAATGATGTGTGTAAAAACAAGCAAAGCTCCTTAGGTTTAAGACATGGTTGTTCATGTTTCTGTACTTCAGCTGTGTTATTGGAATATAACTGTATCGCTGCTGTTTTGAGTTACTATTTTTATACAATCATAGAATCACCTAGGTTGGAAGAGACCTTTCAGATCGAGTACAACCATGAACCTAACACTGCCAAAACCACCACTAAACCATGTCCCTCAGCACTACATCTACACGTCTTTTAAATATCTCCAGTGATGGCGATTCCACCACTTTCCTGGGCAGCCTATTCCAATGCTTGATAACTCTTTTGGTGAAGAAATTTTTCCTAATATCCAATCTAAACCTCCCCTGGTGCAACTTGAGGCCATTTCCTCTTGTCCTATCACTTGTTACTTGGGAGAAGAGACGAACCCCCACCTCTCTACAACCTCCTCTCAGGGAGTTGTAGAGAGCGATAAGGTCTCCCCTCAGCCTCCTCTTCTCCAGGCGAAACAACCCCAGTTCCCTCAGCCGCTCCTCATAAGGCTTGTTCTCCAGACCCCTCACCAGCTTGGTTGCCCTTCTCTGGACACGCTCCAGCACCTTGATGTCTTTCTTGTAATGAGCGGCCCAAAACTGTTCCAGGTGGGGTCTCACCCATGCCGAGTACAAATTATAGATTTGAGGCTCCAGTTAATTCAATAACTTCTTGATCCTAGGTTCTGCGAAAGAATAAACTTCCTGTCCTAGAAAACTTAAAGTACCACATAAACACCATTCACTTGCAAGTATGAAAACAAAAATATTATTCTTAAAATGTGGTTTCTGTTGTGAAACCATTACTTTTAGAATATTTCACCAGCTGCTGGATCTGGGTTTTTTTTTATTCTGTAAACAAGGCAGTCTGTGATTTTTAAACAAACTTTATATTTCTCTGTATTTAATGAAAATTTATTATAATTACTCATTCCCATCCTTATTAAGCCCCAGTTTCTCAAATACTTTTTTAAAAAATATTCAATAGGTATTTAAAATTACATTCACAACCTGCCAGAATTTTTATTGTTAGATAGCTATATTCATGTTTTTTGGCAATATTGGGGTTTATTCTGTTCAATATATTCTCAAGCTACTCTCTGGAAAAAACATTTTTTCATATGCTTTCGGAGTTGAATAATACAAGAAATAATATAATTTACTTTCATTATGCTATTTTGCAATATATACTTGGTGCAGTCCATGCCGACCATTTGCCATGTTGTAGGAGAGGTGATTTGTCAGCTTTTCATAAACATTAGGGACATCTGTTTTGAATTCCAGCTTTCTGCATAGAGTCTGTAGCTGAGATCTACCTGCGGATTCAAGTGTCCTTGTCAGGCTTTTCCTGAATTCCTCTGGAGTCTTTTGGAGAAATGAAGATTGTAGGACACTTTTAGTGTTACGTATTTCTTCTGGGGTGAAGAGACAGTAACAGTTTAAACCCCAGCAGAGTTGTTCCTCCTTTCTTTCTTCAGTTGCAAGATTAATGATCTTTCACCCACTTCCCATCCTTTTTTTAGCTAAGTTATTGCACAACAACCAATTGCGAAAGAATACGCAAATGTGCTTGGATGAGGGAACTGAAATACATTCAACTTTAATCTGTTGCTTTTCCAAAATGACTTTAATAAAAGGTATTTTAGGAGAAGTTCCATGGAAATGCTTCGTGTTCTGCTAGCCTTTTCCCGCCTTGAATGTTACGACCACTACATAGTAATAACACAAATGAAGTAAGGTTTGGATGTCTATACTTCCTTTCACATTTCCTTTCTGTTTGTCTCTTACACATTTGTAAATTAAACTATCTATTATTTATAGAATTTAAATCTGAACACACAAGAGGACATGAAGTTAGTCAGTTGCTCCCATCTGGGGTGGAAAAGGAGTTCTTCACAGTATTTGCATATCTCTGTAATAGTATACTTTTAGAACAGGAGAAAATATTAAAATGCCAAAAAATAGGCTTAAGTGAGGAATAATTGAAAGCAGGAATGGAAGGTGGAGCACAAATTAAAATGTGTCTGAAAGGCTCTGAGACAAATGGAGAGGCCACTGGATTGAGAACATAAATATACAAAAAACCTGAAAAATGTGGCTATGGGGAAAGAAGCTTCAAATAAACAACTGACAACGCGTGCTGTTATTCACATTGTTAGAAGACATTTGTCCATATAACAGAGCTGCCATACAGCCAGGCATAACTGACTTTCTGCTTAACAGATGTCCAGAACATCTTTTAAGGAACCTTTTGTTTCCACAGTGTTCTTCAGTGGAAAGGGGTCCTCAGTTACTTGGGACAGTCCAACCCATGAAGAGTCCTCTTTCTTATGTTCTAGGCATCAATAACCTCAGACCATGTTATTTCATGTTCAGAAAGAGAGTTTATAATTAAAAAAAAAAAAATCAACTAGTTTAAAGTTGCATTTGTGAAGTGAGTTACTGCTGCGTATAGAATATTCACTCAGGTTACTGATGATAAATGTCTTTGTGAGACCATTATGCTAAAGCCCATAAATCAAAATTCTGTTTAATTAACCCAGTGGTGGTAACATACAGATGGAATTAACACCATTTGGAAATTGTAGCTATGTGAATTTTCTCATTGAGTTGTACATAGCAGTAGAATATGCATATCTTTATTGCTGGAAAGAACCCACTTGAATTATGCTCTTACTTGATTGGTATTTCAGTGGTATTTTGCCAGTCTCTTCCAATTGTGAGATCATGGCGATTGTTCCTCTTAATGAAATCAGAAGATGTCTTTGCTAGGACTTGGTATTTCCAATGAGTAATTCTCCAATAATTACAGTATAATTAAAGGCTGTAGTAAAAGTTACTTGCAGCTTATCTTGGAAGTTCCCATTATAATATTAAACTCTTGCATATACCTTAGGTTCTACAAGCTAAAGGGAGGAGCATTGGAAATTGTGTAGCTGAAAAGCTCTAGCCTGGACAGTCATTGCATCTAAGAATGCGCATTTCTAACCCAGTAATTCTTTCTTCTGTTGCCTTGTAGGTTGTCAAGATATTGCGGATGAATTTAGAGCACAAGAAATTGATGGACAAGCTCTCCTCTTGTTGAAGGAGGATCACCTTATGAGTGCAATGAATATTAAGCTTGGGCCTGCATTGAAAATCTGTGCACGTATCAATTCATTGAAAGAATCCTAGGGGGCTGAACATGAAGGTTTAAACAAGAGTTTCTCAGTGACAGAACCGACAGTAATATGCCAACATCTTCACTGTGGCATGAGTGTTACTGTGATGTTTTGTTAAATATATGGGGTTTTCCCCACATAAAGACTTAAAAATGTTCCTTTGATTATACCAGGTAGTCCTCTGTAGTTTCCAACAATTAATAGGTTCAGGGTAAAGCCTGAGTAATACTTTGAGTTGAAGTGGGAGTTCATGGAAAAACATGAAGTGAAATATGCTGTGATAGGTTAAATTTTCCCCAACATGTACTTTATCTTATAAGTTTAAGATTAACACCCCAGCACCCACCCCAATCTAAACACCATTTAAATTGTGTTGCTGTATTCTGGAACATTTTTCCCACATACAGCAGTTTTTGGACTGAAATAACAGAAGTGTCCACAGACCCTGTGGAAGCGCTAATAACAGTAAAATGCTATGCATTTAGTTGTGCTCTCTTGAGTTTCTTTTAGTCTTGAGCAAATTGTTTGTAAGGGGTAGGTTGGCAGCCAGTTTTCCTTGTGTAGGCTTACCCTCATCTCTGCCACTGCAGTATTTTCTTGAAGTCTGGAAATACTATAAACCATGTAGATGGCTCATCAAAATCCTTATCATTGGGCTACTGAAATGCAATGGCATGATACTCTTGCCAGAGGTAACTGAAGCACATGTTACTTTAATCTTTGTATGCTGCTATGTACTAAGAGGGCATTAAGTTGTTAGGTTTGTAGTTTCACATGCTGCTAGTTAAACTAGACCAGCAGTTCTCAAATGGGGGTTCCCAGTGGATCCTGAAAAGGTCTGAGAACACTCAGGGTTCAGGTTCCTAAATGCCTAGGCTTGAGGGGACTGAAAACTGCGGCCAGAACTAGCTCATGTTGAGACAAGCGTACTTTAAAGACTGGAGGTAGAGAAGGGATAGCATAGCTCAGATGCTCTTGTTCTTGATACCTCTTCTAACTTGTCTTTCCCTGTAGTGCATTCCCATTCTCTCACTGGAAGCTTCCAAGCACCTTTTATTTGGCCACTGGCTAGCGTGAGCTGGGCTTGCAGTAGTCTGAGGAAGGAGCATGGTGAGTTGCTCGATGAGGTCCCTTCAGAGCTGGGTGTAGAAGCAGCTGGTGCTGCATCGAGGGAGCCTGCAGCTGCAGGTGGGCAGGAGGAGTGCCACCGCTAGGCAGCTCTGGGAGAAATCTCTAGGGGCCCTGCTTTGTCCCTCTGGCAGGAGACTTTGACTTGGATGCTGCAGACCCAGGCGGTGGCATTAGTGTCTCCGTCTTCCCTCTTTTGAGCTCTGTGCGGAACAAATACGTGTTTCCCCAGTTACTGACACTCTCAGAAGCTACTTGGGCTCTGAGGCAGCAGCGCCTTCTCGGCCTTTGCTTCCCTATCACCTGTGTATGGGTGTTCGTGGATGTATTTTGTACCTTCTGTTCTCTCCCTTTTGCAGCTCCACTCCCCTTATGTACAGACCTAGATCCCTAAGCTCTTGTATAGGGAAAGAAGGGTATGTGTGCCGATAGAGTCGTTGTGTATATTTGAATTAAATATGTGTATGTGTCTACAAATAATGTATTCTGTATTTTATGCAGATTAATGCATAATATATGCTTGTGTAGGGAGATATTCAGGGGGACCCTAAAGTATTTGTGAAAAGAAGAGGAACTGATCTAAAGTTTGAGAACTGCTGACCTAGATCAAAAGGAGTCAATGCACATACACTGGCTGAAAGGAAGGTTTATGACAGGTAGATTAATATGTATATTATTTAACTAATTACCTTGAAGAGTAAATTGGGATTACAGAAAAATCCGTGCTTCATTTTCCTTTTAATTAGACTATTGCTTTGCTTCTGTTAACAGACTTTCTACCATTATCTTCCTGAGATCAAAGTTACAATCGTTGTTTTTAATTACAACTGTTTGAGCTTACTAATAGCAGATGCTATTAATATTTTTATTAACCACTGAAGCTCCAAGTTAGGACAAGCCGTTGCTGTTACGTGCTAGTATGTGGTGAGAACCCGTATCCAAATGGCACCAAAGGCTTTAGAGAATTAATTGATGTCTGGCTTTATTTTGAAGGGAAGTTGCTAAGCACTTTCTAATTTGTTTTTCCTGTCTTCAGTTACTGTTGTCAAATAAACTTCTTAGTTGAAGGTTCAACGTTTGGCAATGTTCATTTGAAAGATATTCAAATGATGGAAGACAGTAGGTTCCCATTTGTAGCATTTCTGTAAGATACACTGTGTAGCATATCTGTAACATATGTTTTAAAGGATGCGTTCTGTTTTGATGAGCTAATTGAAGACTAAAGATATCTTAGATATTTATCCTTTGGCTTTTGTCTTAAAATTTCATTATTTTTATACAAAAATTTCACTGGCTAATTTTTAATCCGTCTTCTGATTGTACTGTTCTTTGGCAATGTAAAAAGTAGTTATACGTAAATGTGATTTGATAATGGCTTAAGGCATATTTGAAAATGTGGAATTATGAGTCTTATTTAGACCTGCTTAATCACAGTGTTGTTACACGCATGAGAATTTCACGGTTGTTTTACTTTTGCTTTATTAGACAGCTTTCAGGAGAACTTCTACAGCTAGTTTATATATGACTCTCGGACATAATCACTGACAGATGCCAGGAGCTCAGAGTAGATCTGATTAATGCACATCTGTTCTGGTTCTTCTGGTACGCTACCTTTTCTGTGGCTTTGGGAGAGCCACGGATAGTGAGTTACGCTTTAAATATTCATGAATGCAGCAACTAAGAATGTGGGCCTTATGCATATTGAAAGTTTTTTCTCCTTCAGTGATTTTGGCATTAAGCAGGAACTTAAAAGGAGACACAGCTATACTAACCTATACTGATAGAAATGCACATGGATTGGAGTGTTTGCCAGTATAGCTGTGTCAGTAAAATGAGTTTGAAAAAAATCACACTAGTACGTGAAAGTAGGCTGGAAAACTTCCAAATGCAACTAAAGTCTACTTCAGAAGCTTTTGAATTTACTCAAAAAAGCAATATAATACTTGGAGTAATATTCCTCTAGAACCATTTTACATACCAATTGCTTGTTTCTGTTCAGATCAGTGAGGTTTTCCCAGGCTTATATGACCATTTCCCATGGATTTCCCCTCAAATTAAGCTAGACTGTCTTGCAAAAGAGGAAGTATTGTGGATTTCAATTGACTTTATTTTTTTAACACTTACTCCCACTGGATGTGTCTACAAGAAATCCTTTTCATTAGCTTTATTTCTTGGGGGTTTGTATTCTGTATTCAGACTGCTGCTGTTGTGGGCTACATCTCACAGTCATCCCTGCAATGTTTCAATTCCTATAGAAACAAACACAGGATGCTGTAAGATTTTAGCTGAAAAGGGAGATATATTGGGTGGCTTTTTCCCTTTTTCTCCACTTGTCTCCATCCTATGCTATTCCTTAATGCAAACTACAGGATTAGCTCAGGGCAAAACCCTCTTGCAGAGCACTGGGTTGAATATGACTATCAAGATATCTTCCAATAGTTATAATTCTATTACACTCATCTCAGCTTCCAAGTTTATTTGGGGTTTTAAAGAAATGCACTTGAATGGTCAAAATGGGTGTGCAGACTCTGCTGCTTAATCTGGTGCATATCACTCAGCAACCCTGATTTGCAGCAGAAATGGAGAACTCCAGCAAGGAAACTCAGCCACCTCCACTGACCACAGTGCTCCGGGAGCTCTAAGCTGCTCCTTGTTCAAAAACAAGTATTGCCAATGAATTGCTAACTTCTCCCAGCCCAGCCTGTGTTGCCTCACATTTGGCCCATTCGTAAGACCTTGCTTATATAGAGAATGAAAAATAACCATCTTATCAAGTTAAACTGTCAGTTGGCTTGGATCACCAGAGAATGTTTGAAGGGTTTTTAAACAGACCACATTGCAAATCCATTCTTTACCCGCTCATCCATCATGTTTTTTCCAGAAATGAAGTTCTTGATGGAGGGTAAAACCTTTGCTAGATTTGTGTCAATAAGATACCTCAAATAGGTGGTTTATGTCCTGCAAGCGTGCATTTCCTCATTTCTTTCCATTGAAAGCAGGTTTTTTTCCCCTTACTACTTTTTGGACACATCACAAGTGGGAATCCAGCCTTTTGGATAGAACAGATGGAGTCCATTCCAACTGCAGATGTGGCAGCAAGAGCAAAGAAACGGGATAAAAATAAGTATTTGAGCAAGTTTACGAAGGCTTTTGGATCACTTCTTTATCTTGATCTTAGCTGTAAGGAAATGTTCAGGTATAAAACCATGTCTTAACTGTAGAGGTTAATGGAGGTTTATGTAGTGAGACCTCGCCGGGTGTAGTGTGTCACTGCCTGACATACCAGTTAAAACTAATGCCTATTTCAGATGACTGCGCTCATTTTAGTATCACAATATCGATGCGGAGACTTACAGCTTAAGTAAGTAGCTTAAGAAATTTCTTACACACTGACAAATGTATAGCTCTCAGTGGTCAAAGAATTCAGTGACAGCTGGACTGTGAGTCCTGGTTTTGCAAATAATTAGACATCCACATAATTTATAACGAGTAGTTCTTCTGATTTGTATTGAGACTATTCATATTAAAATCAAGCATGTGTATAAAACCTTGCAGGGTTATTTTCTTACCAGAATTGCATAGAGATATTTAGGTGTGGTGTTGTCGCTCACTAGCCAGACTTTTACACGTGAATTGTTCTAGGCTGCAGATAATGACTCTGCAAACAAATCAATCTAGGATACTTTAATGTTCACCCAAATTAGTTTATTAGAGATGGAGAGAAACTAACATTTTAAAGTATTTTTGTTTTAAATGTACTGTTTCTGTTGAATGCTGAGTGGAACAGGTATGAAGAGCTATGAATGCATAATTGCAAAATAACGTGGTAATAATTGCTCATAGTGAATTTTTAAGTCAGTCTTGCACAGTGAGCTGTAGTTTCAGACAGGAAATATTGTGAGGAGAAAGAAATTGAACTCATTTGATGCTTAGTTCATTTAAGCTAAGCCTAAATTAAGTTCATTTCTAAGGAATTTGCCTTTAGTCATAAGGACTTATTTTGACCTTATTGGTTCTATGTAGTTCCCTTCACTGGATGGCTTTGCAAATGGCGACATTTAAAAAAAGAGATGGTAATTATGATACAGGTTTGTGCCTGCCATGTACATGCTATGTCTACTTTCTTTTTCAAAAAGCTGTCCCTAATGTAGTCTGAGTCAATGGACAGTCTGTACCCTGCAGTCAAAGCCTGGACACAGACTGAATACAAAAGCAATTAGCACGAGTTACCCTAATTAATATGAATTGAGTTCATTTGTTTTTACCACCTTCGTAACTTCAGAGGAGTTCTATTATGTGCCATATCCTTCTCCATATAGATGTCTAAATGTGCTTTTTGCCCTGTTGGGTGTCGGCTGTGTTGGCTGGAGCATTTTGTGTCCTGCTTGTCCCCTGGGTCTCGTGGTCAGCACTTCCACATATATTCAAGGGCCCCATCCTAAGCTGCTGCGTAGGTTTGTGTAACCTCTATGTTAAAGCTTATACACACCTGTGCCTTCACTTGGAGGATGTGCATATTATTTACTGATCTCTTATGGGGAAGTGGAAGGAAAAAACAAAATTCAAAGGTATAAATGTGCCCGTAATTGAAGGTATGTAGTAAGCTTATAGTCTAGCTTCTGTAGCCATTGATCTAACTTTTCCGAAGCACAGTTCTGGCAGTCAGTATTATGAACAGGTTTCAAATTAAGAAATTTTAAACTTCCAGCATGTATTAGCTTCCTGCTAAATTACCCCAAATGACTGTGTACAGTAAGGAGCTAGAAAAAGGAGATCTAAAGAGATTTTTCCATCCAGAAAGAATTGCAATTGAGCACAATTGTACACTTGTAGAATAGTAATCATAAATATCATTTAAGTGCAACACATAATGCTTAAGGAGCATTTTAATTGTGCATAAAAAGCACTGTATTGTTACGTAGCATTGTTGAAAGGCTATAGTATTGTTCATAGCTACTAAATCAGGGTATCCTTGCTGATCATGGGATTCGGCTAGAAGCACAAATGTCATTGACTGAGGAGGTATTATCTGTTTTTTGAAGACTCCTGTTGTCCTCCACTACCTGGCCAGTGTACCAGCAGCTGGGATGTTGCCATCCTCTGGCAGTTTTTTGCAAAGTCAATGTTTGAAAGAACAAAGATATTCTGCACACCCAACTTCCTTTTCAAGTAGTCTTGTTTTATGGTGTTAGCAAACCAGTACTGATGAGGAAAGATATGTGTGAAGAATGAAGGGTTTTATTAATGAGTGCCAAATCCTTCTATTTAGAGGTGAAAACGTGTAGAATATCTCATTAAAACAGGGATTCTTTATATAAGGAAAGTATAGAAGTTTCTCATAAAGGGTTAACACTTCAGCCGCTGTTACCATTAATATCAAATAATCCTTTAAGAATTAAAGACTGTGAAGCATTTGAATGGTCTAAGGCCATTAGTTGCTGGCACAGCACAAGAAGGTACAGAGGAGATACAGCAGTGGTTGTCTGTAGTTCTTATTATTTCGGATACTACCACCTTCCCAGCATAGCGTCTCTCCTCTTTCTGTCTGGCAGTGAAACTGTAATCCTGTTCTACAGAGTAATGGTTTATGGTTATATGAGTGGACTGAAGGTTCAGTGTTGGCACTTCCCAGAAGCACCAGGGAAGAGAAAATGCACCGAGGGAAAGACGTAGTCGTTAGGAGGGTAATAGGGTAAAGATCACTTCACAACTGGTATCTGCCTCCATAAAAAGTCAAGGATAAAAGCGGGCTTGCAAAGAGAGCTACTATTAATGCATTTTAAAATAGTTACTTAGCAGGCTCAGGTGCCACAGTTGGATGCTATGTGAAGACCTGCAGTGCCACTGTTACCTAGTCGGTGGGTGTAGCGACAGCATAAAGGTTGGTGCTCTTTGGCACTTTTCCCCAAAGAGCATGGAAGAAAGAATTTGCTAGTAATGCAGTGATGTAACATCAGTACATTAATACTTGCTTTGGCTGCATGTTGTGGCTTCACTGCAAAAAACAAAATTTTAAAAACTCAAAATGGCTTTAGAAGCACTGCAGCAACAATGGGAATTCTGCCACATCAGGATAGATGGGGTTGCGTAAACTTTAATTACAGGTTGAGAAGCTGAACCACACTGATAAATAAAAATACATCAGCAGCCTTACCCAGCTTCTTGCAGTTCCAGTTCTGTATATGCTAATGAATCAGAAGGGTGAGACTAATCACACAAACCAGAAGCATCTGAAACGTATGTTCCTGAGAACAACTTTGCCTTCATCTGGTGTTAAATGAATTTTGAATTAGGAATTTTCCCTTGCCTGCTGAGTCTGTAGAGATTAGTTATTTCATGATCTTCTGAAATGCCTGGTGCATTGCTATATTTGAGATATTTGCTGGTTTTTAAATGGAATTAGGTTTTGTAAATATTTTGTCAACCCCATTTCAGTGGGTGTCCAGTTTATATAAAACCTGAAGAAATGCTGTGTCAAAAAAAATGTGTTTAGACGTGGTTTATCCTATAGCATCTCAAGCACTAAATAACAGCAATTAAAATTTGAGAGAGCAGGGAGTGATTGCTTAAGGTTGTTTTGCAAGTTAACATTGCACGTGCTTTCCTACTTACAACACGGAAATAGAATTTCCTCCAAATAGATTTTCCAGCATAAAGGATAAAATAACTTGTGGTGCCAAACACTTCAAACTATGTTGCTAAACATTGCCTCCTCTTATTGCACTAGTTTTAAAATTCAGTTTTTGATCATTTACTGTCCTTTTGACGGCCTTTTTAAACAGATTTTCCCCAAACCATTTTCTACTGCTTAAAAATGCTCCTGTCACTGAAACATCAAAGAAATTTACCACAGCCTATGGGTGAAAGAAGCACTATGTGGGGTGAAGTAATAAATCAGAATGATAATTGGATATATTGCAGAAATGTAAGACTAATATATGATTGAGATGTGATTGTGTATTCTTATGGAGTGATACACTGGAATATTCTTTTTTAAGAAGTTTTAGCCCACGTAGCACTAAATTCTGCAATTAAATGTATGTCTATAATTGATATATAATAATGTAAATGGTAACTCAAAATTTAAATTTTACAGTTGAAGAGCACACGAACTATGTAAAAATATGATCTTCACTTCGTGAATCATTTTTTTTAAAAAGCACTTTCCTATTACCAACTAGCATGTGAATGAATTTTAGGTTCTCTCATTTGTTTATGATCTGTAGAAGTGAAATTTCTTTAATGTCTGTTAATGGGTAAATTCATCAAACAAATGCTGAAACAAAGCACCTTATACTATGCTGCTTAAACTTGCTTGTAATTGCACCTTTTGTTATCTGCAGATTTTTCTTAATGAGCATTCTTGTGCGATATCATTGTTCCCTGTGGGTCTGGGTGAATGATTAACCAACCTACAGCATCATTTACTTATATAGTTTCTATTTCAATACAACATTGTATTGTGAGTTCAGTGCTTCAGAAATAAATGCTACTTCCATTTGTCTGCTTTGGTTGCGTATCATTTATTTCTCTTCCACAAAATTAAATCAAGTTCTTCATAAGACTGCAAGAATTTGAAAATTAAGAGAGTATCTTTGCTAGAAGCCTGACTAATTTTTCTCCTACTGAAGTAGTCCCACTTCAAATTTAACTATTTTAATTTTCAAGTAATTTGGGCTTCAAAATAAATTTTATTTTAATTTAAGCCATTCTTTAACCTTGGGCATGTATTTATTTATAGCAACTAACCTTGCTGCTTATTGCTCTGACTGTAATTATTTAATTTTTAATATGTACATGTATACATTAGAGGAGCAGTAGCAGAGAAATAATGAAACATCACCACCTTTCCTGTAGTTGCAGAAGTTGCACATCTTGCACTATTTTTGTACCATGTAAACAATGTTTAGATTTCTGTAGGAGCTGGAGCTTTACACTAACTAAAAAAAAATTATTTCTCATTAAACAGACAACCCTTAAACTGACAAAAAGTCACACTTTAACAAGAAAATACACTTGACAAAATTACAGAAGTTGTTTGAACCTCTGATGGTAGGTTAACACATGTACATAATTGATAAAAGGGCTCCAGCTTTGAATAAAACTTTATTGCATTTTGTACTATAAAACCTGAGATCATTCAATTTAAAGCAAGTGTAAAATTGTAGTCATAAAAGGTTTAACTGAAAACTTGCTTTTTGTAAGTAGTGGTCTTTTCTTAAACCTGTACTTTCAAGTTAAATTCTCTGAACTGGCAGGTGCCCACTGGAACCCAGTGTGGAAGTGCAGAGTGTCCCACACCCTGGTGCAATAGTCACTACAATACTGGTGGACACTGGACTTTTTTTCCACCAGTTGTAGCTCTGGAGATGTTCCCTTGCATTATCTGTAAGGATGCAGTCACAGAACGTCAGAGTACACGCTTCTGTCTACACGCACAGCACTTTTTTGTAGTCTTTTCACTCAGCAGCTCATTAACAGAGTACAATTACTGTGCCTGGCTTATCAGCTGGCTCTGTGTTTTCATTGTTAAACGGCATAAAGCAGAATTTCCAGCTGACAAACGGATCTGTAGACCACATCTCCTCTGTCAGTTCAACATCGTGACATCGACACCAGTATGCTACTGCGATGAGAAAGCTGTTGATGAAGTACAGCCAGGGGACGTTCATCTCCATGTAGGCTGGAATCCGAGCACCGAGGAATAAAATGATAGTTTGAAGAAGAACAAAAGGTGCCCAAGTGCCAAGAAAACAGATGAGGAGTCTGGTCAGGAGCTGCCACTTAAAGCAAGTGCTGCTGTTGTTAGACACATAGGAGAACATCAGAACAGGCTGACTGGCAAAGGAAACGACCCTGACAGACAGCAGCATGGTTATAACTTCCTTCCGACAAGCCACGAGAGCCGTGCCTACGAGCAGCACCATGGCACAGGAGACTGAGTAGCTCTGCACGCTGGCATAGAGAGGACACTGATAAGGAGAAAAACGGTTCTGACTTTCTAGTTCTTCATAGATAGCGGGAACTTTCAGAATACAAAAAAACCCTGACATCCATATAACAACCACAGCAAATACATAAAGTAATCTTTGACCTCTTTTAGGAAATTGAGAGGTTTGGGCTATAGTCATGTAATAATCCAGACCAGCCACAACATACACCGGGTAATGTAAAATACCGTAGGTAAGAGAAATTATTTGAGTGAACAGGCAAATATGGTACTTTGTAAATCGCACGCCCCAGACTGCAAAGTCCTCAAAATAGAAAATGAAAAATATACTCAGCAGCAGCGTGAAATCGAGAAGTGCCAGTGAAACACAAAAGTTTCCCATAAAACTAGCTTTCACATTTTTTTGCTTAACTTGCAACATGAAGAAATCAAGGAACACTTTTCCGAGCATAATCAGGAGCAACATGCAGCTGATTTCAAGAGGTTGGTTGACCTGGGTGTAGTGGTACTGACCAGAACAATTTTCACAGAGAATGGCAGCCATCCTCCAATGGCGAGAACCAGCAAAGTAAGTATCACAGAGCACAGAGCTTCATATCTGAAAAGGAAAAAAAAAAAAAAAAGTTTGTAAATATTTATTTCTGGGTACCTCTAGCAATTAGTTAATTCTCCATCATAGCAGCTATCAAATTTATGTCTGAATTTTCCAGGCTCCTTAATTAAGAATAAATAGCTTCATTAACCTATCATTGTCAAGAATTGCCTAAATTCTATCTTCTTTAAATTATACTCTTGAGAGTTAAAAGGTCAACATAGACCTAAGTTACTTCTCTAGCTACTTTCCCAAGAAAAAGTTCAGGAAACAAGGTTGACCGTCTTACTTTCCTTTAGAAAGCAGGAGGGGTCTTTCCATCCAGGTGGGCAGAGGGATGGATGTTTCAGAGCCCCTGCGTATTTTGAAGACATTAGATAACCACACAGGACAGAAATCATACAAGACACAGGAGACGTTACAGTAAGTATGGCCTCACAGTTCATGATGCTCATACGATCTATACAGAATTGAGACTGCAGAAATATCCTTAAAGCAGAAAAGCATCAACCTAACTCATCCTTTTTAGCTGCTAAAATGCTGGAACTCTGAGGCAATTGAAAGCACACATGCTTCGTTAGTTGATTGGGCTTTTTTGTGCATCCTTTAGCAACATAAACATTACAATAGACACCTCAGAACAACTGTTTTTCCTCTTAGACTTCCATAAGTTTCCTTGTAACTCTTCCCTGTATTAATTCTTAAGGAAAATGAGCACAGGATGGCTTCGTGTCTGTCAGCAAGACATATTAGAAAAAGCTATATGTATTTTCTTTTCTCTTTCCTAACGAAGCAGGATGGTGTCAGCATTCTCGGCGACAGCAGAGGAAAGCTGTGAAACCAAGGCGGCTGTAACATGAAATTGCCTCTTAGGACCTCTGTTAACAGAGATTCGCTTGTATTTAAATAGGCACCTACATTTTATTACTAGCTCGCCAGAGTTAGTGAACATTTGAGTTAGTGAATGTTTGAGCAAGTTAGTGAACATTTGAGTTAGTGAACGTCTGAGCGAGTCAGTGAGCATTTGAGTTCGTGTCTCCTGACGAGCGGGATGAGAGGAACAACCAGAAGTACTTGGCAGTACAACTTGAGACGTATCCACCGGCTACCACTGAACTCGGTTACAAGCCTACCTGGCCGCTTCACTACTCATCTGTACATTTCATCCTCTAAAACCAAATACGTTTTACAGTACAACTTAAAACAGCCTTCCCTGTGTCTCTTCAGAAGTGTGCAGAAAGGAGGAAACTCGCACGCAAACCAGGGTCATACTTTGCAAGCGATCGCTCAAATCCATTGCTGTTATTGTAAGGCAAAATCACCTGTGGGCAGGTCAGGCCTTTCGCCTGCTGGGCGAAGACTCGGGCAGAGGCGCTGAGGCAGCAGCGGGGCAGGGAGCGGATCGCCGCACGCCTTTCCCCGACGCCCTGCTGCCAGCAGCCGCGGGCTGTCACCGCCTCCGCCTCCCTCGGCCCCGAGAGCTCCCCGCCGGGCTCCCCCGGCCCTCCCCACCTCGGCGCGCTGCTCTTCTCTACAGGGCCCCGGCCCCGCGCCGGGCTAAGGGAGGCGGCGGCCAGAGGGAGAGGGGGGAGTTCTCTGAGGAGACGCCCGCGTTGGGAGCAGCTTCCGCGGTGGGTTCCCGCCCGGGCCGGCCCCTCCTCGCCCAGGAACCCACCTGCCGCGGCCGCCGCCCCTCCGCGCTCCTCCTCGGCGTGTGCTCTGCGGCCACCTTCCCCGCTCTCCCGCGCCGCCACCTCAGGCGGCGGCCATCTCCGCCCCTCCCCATCGCACGGGGACCCGGGCGGGGTGGGGAAGGGAAGGGTAGGGCTCGGCTGCCGAGCCGGTCGGGTGGGGCCGGGCCTGCCCTGCTCGCCCAGCCCCGCTCCGAGCCGGTCCGCCCGCTCGGCGCCCGCTGAGGCGGCGTCGCGGCGCCCGTCAGTTTCCCGCCGATCCCGGGGCGCCTCAGCGCCCAGCCCCGGCCGGGCCGGGCCCTTCCCCACGGCGGGCGGGGAGGGGCTCATGTTGAGGGGAAAAACAACCGCTTTGAGGAAAAGGGTTAAATACGTTGTGTTTAAACCTTCCCTCCGGACGCGCTGTGTGAAACGGCGCCGGAGGTAAACGCCTGTCGTTACCTGAGCGGCGAGGGCAGAGCAGAGCGGCCCTCCTGGGGCCGCAGAAATCACCACGGGTAGACATTTACGGTGCTAAATGTGTGACTTGCGTGTGGAAAAAAGGTCAGCGGGGCGATGGCGGGGCGCTGAGGGCGCCTCGGCGGGTGCTGGCGAGAGGCCGGGCCCTCGGGGCAAGCGGTCGAGCCGTCGCCCTCAGTACTTGATGGCGGCGGCGTGGCGTGTGGCAGCCATGGCAAGGTATTTCGTTTAGGAAGCCCTGTGTGTGTTTACCCACCCCCTTTGGCTTTGGGACTCGTAGCCCTGTTGGTAAATGGTCACCGGTTTCACGCTTTGGGACTGATGGCCCTGTTGGTAAGTTGTCACCGGTTTCGCCCACGCAGAGTCAGTGAGAAGGAGCAGGGATGCGGGTCCCGTCCCGGAGATGTCCCTGAAAGTAACCCAGCGGGCTCTGGAAGAACTAATTTCTGTTTCTTTTCTGGTCTCGCAGGTGGAAGAACTCTCCGTGCGGATCGCTCATCCACGGAGCCCTCCGTGGGGAAGCCGGTGGGTTACCTTGGGGCATGATCGCACGTGAAATGCCCTGGATTTGTGGGCGTCCACATGCACATACCGAATACAGCATGCTTCTAAATATGTGACAAATCACCTTTTTGCAGCGTATCTCTACTTTCATCATTAAGCCATCAAATAAATCTGAATATTGCAGAAGTCGGCCAATGGTGTATTTGCAACACAGTTCAAATTTTTAACATCATGTAACGGTTTTGCAGAACGCTTCTGGTTTTTAAATACAACACAAAATTGTACAAACCCCTCAATACTATATATTTATTCTTTTCCACAGCGAAACTTAATATTTAACTGGCAACTACATTCTGATAATGGTATAGTTAAGTGGCTATACAGTAAATATTAAGAAATACTCTACTGTGAATGTTATCTTGGCAAAAAGGTTTTCTACAAATGGGTCTCTCAATTCTGTCTTCCTCAGAGATTCTTAACAATTAAGAAAAGATTAGGAGAGAGGTTAGGGAATACCCATCATTTGTTTTAAGATAATGATGCATTAAAGTAGGTAATCGTGAAAGTATATATAAAACCTTCTAAATGGGTTGTGCTTTTTAGGTTGGCCATCCTGTAGCAATCTACTTAATAGAATTTAAAAAGTCACAGTAACAGCTTTTCACCTCTTCCAGATCAAACTATGAATTTAGTTTTCCATTTGGTGTTTTAATTCCCATCTACCAATGCCTGTAGGATAGGAGCACATCCTACCGCACGCGTGGCTTGCTGAGGGTCCTCAGCTGTGCTTTTCAAATTAATTTGCAGTGGTTTCCTGATGTACACAGTATAGCTGTAACACTATGACATCTTTATTTTTTCCCTTTATGTTTTGGGTAATTCAGGGCTAAATCTAATAAGAGGCTTGGAAGCCTGTGAGTTCAATGCTGCAGCACCTGCCCTGTGCTGAACAGTCTGGAGCCCAGGACTGCCACTCCTCTGCCTCCATGGAATGCTCGTCCAAGCTAGTTTACTGACCAGGAGTTGCTAGTGTGAGTCTCTAGACGATCTGGGAAAAGGTAGTGTCTGATGTCATGCCTTTCTCAAAAATTAAGTACCGACGGGAATAAATGACGTCTTTTAGATGCTTCCTGCAGACTGGACTGCCTGAGAAATTTAGGCAGAACACCTATTTTCTGAGACCTAATGAGGAGAGCTAAAACTTTGGGAGCTTTTTGGATTTGTTGTTTGTTACTCAATTTAACCTGTCTTTTGTTGGGTCTAAACTTCCATTGATCATAGAGCAGCTACATTTTTAGTATGTCTAGTGTCCATTGGGAGGGAAACATTTTTTATTGTCTTTCTTGCAGGGTGCAAATCCATGTTTGATCTGTGTGTACGAAAGTATCAAGTGGCTGGTAGGACCTCTTCTGAAAGCAACTAACTCTGGAATTAAATTCAGATGTAAGTAAAGCTTTTTTTTCTGTCTTTTTTTTCCCCCCCTCTCCTTCTCTGGTTCATCTCAAGGATTAAATAACTTTAGAAAAAAAGAAGGTTGGGGTTTTTTTTGTGGAAAAACAAGTTGATTAGTATTATAGTCTGAAAAAATGTGAGAGCTTAAAGTAATCTCAAGCAGCATTAACACTGGCAATATTTACTTCTCCGAACAGTACTTACTAGGACTGTTGAACAAATTGCAATATAATAGGAAAATGTTTACACTTGAGATGGGTATTTTACATTCTAAGCACCTGGTCCACAGCGTGGTCCCACTCACAAGTATCTAAATGGGGATGTCCTCCAATAGGAGCTAGTTTTCTTCTTCTCAGTTCTAATCCAAAGCAGCAAAAGTGATTTTCCCAGTGACAGCTACTGAATTGTTTGAATGCTGTCTTTCTGGTGGTTTTGTTTGTTTCTGATCACAGCTCGATTTATGATTGCAGGAACTACTGTACTGGCCTATGTGGGGAGATACCTGGATGGTGGAAACAAGCAACCAGGAGGGGAAGGGGAGGGTTTAAACATTTTTTTCTGCTGATAAAAATCCTAATGAGTGTGTGACCTCCGGAGTATGCACAGTGTGTCCGCTCCCTGCTGCGTGAGCCTTCCGAGCAGGCTCCTCAGCGTGGCCCGCAGGAGCACTGTGCTCCCCAAGTTACATCCCGAGTTAATGCTGGGACTACTTCTTGGCTTCCCTTTCCCTCAGCAAGGCCCACTGTGGTGCTTGTGTGAAAACTTGATGATTACTCACTGATTACTCTCAAGTGATTGTTTTCTGTTCAGAGGCTGCATTTATATTCATGTGCAGCTATAGAAAGGTTTAAGAAATTAATTTATATTTGCATGCAGGCAGCTGTATGTGAAAATAAGACAGGAGACTGCCTCCTCCAGGAGAAGGGTATGTGGGATGGTACAGCAAGTCATGGAATCATAGAATGGTTTAGGTTGGATGGGACCTTCAAGATCATCCAGTTCCAACCCCCCTGCCATGGGCAGGGACACCTCCCACTAGACCAGGTTGCTCCAAGCCCCATCCAACCTGGCCTTGAACACCTCCAGGGATGGGGCATCCATCTCTTGCAAAAGCTGTTGGTGCTTTTTTCAGGTGATCACGTTGTGGTTCTACGATGTCCCCTGTAGACACAAGACATTTGCATAGGTGCTTCCTTCCTTCTTCAAGACTGTTTCCTGCTGCTGGTTGCTCATATTTTGGGTTCTGTTGTTAAACTTAACTGTAAGTGTAGGGTTTTAGGACAAAGAGGAAAAGAACAAGAAAAAAAAAAACCCTCTAATTTCAAATCTAACTTGATCATTTTCTGAAAGAAACAGAGTGACTGAACAAAGTTAGTGTCCTCACAGAACAGGGCTTGATCTCTGCCCTCTCCCCTCTCCTGTGATGGAGCTCAGCACTGCAGCCCACCATTCACTGCGGCTTCTGAAGTCACATAGAAAGACCAATGGGGAACACCGGAGTTTCTGCATGTTGCTTCTGCTTCACTCTCAGTGCTGCCTGATTTAGGGCTAGGAGGTTTCCTTCAGACAGAGGTAGGTGTAGATAATGAATACGACTTATTTACCATTGCGTGAAGGAGTATAGGGTATGCTTCCTGTGTAGTTAGCACTGAATCTTTACTTTTCCCCAGTTCTTCCTGTTTGGGACATGTTGTGCTTCAGAAGCTAGTTGCCATCTGCCCCTTTGTTCAGTTGAGCAAAAGGAATAAATTTAAGCCTCACCTTTGTGTATTTCAAGAAATCTTATGTTGACATCTTGGACACCTCAAACCATGTGGGAGCAAGATAGGGAGATCAAATGCATATTTATGCATTTTGATGTCATGTGTGGGGAAAGTGATACACTGCAAACTGAACTCCTGGAGAAATTACTGTGAAAAATCGGTATCCTGAGCAGCAAGGAGTTGGGCTGTGACTTAATTTGGAGATGAACGGACACAGCGGTCATGACCAGAGCTGGCAGTAGACCATGGTGAGTGCAGAATGTTGTCTCTGGAATCTATTTGTCCGTGGAGATGAGTGCCGATCTGATACACCCTTTCCTGTATCCTTTTCTTTTTCCTGGATGTGCCTTTAACTGGGTGTTGCCTGGCTGAGCGTGTTTAATGCCCTATTAGGTTTTGTGCATTGTCAGCACAGGATTACCAACCAGAGTTTTGCAATGGCTGATGAGCAAGCGGTTGTGGAGTTGCTGTTCCTGAAAGGCTGTATGTCTCAGAAAAACAGTATGGTGTTTACAAAGATTGTAGGGTTTTTTAGTAAAATATTTAACTAATAAAATATTTAACTAACTTTATTTTTTAAAGAAGAAAATGCTTGACCAGTCTCCCATTTACAAGATGTTTTCATTTACTTTTTAGGAATCTTTTAAAAGCACAGACAACGTGCATTTGGATCTTGATTTGAATCATTGGAGATGCTCATCTTAAAAGTAAGTTCTTAGGAAGTTCTTGCTGAGAAGAAACTGTAATTTCCATAGTAATTTTAATTGGAAGGCATCTTGTATAGAATTCTAACCCTGCCTATTCAGTGAAAATCTAGTAAAAGTAATGCATTTTTCTCCTTGATCTGTGCAACCACAGCATGCTTTCACTGTACAAGGTGAAACCTTTCCTGCTGCTCGTGATGACACTGCAGTCTTTCTGGGTTTTGTTTGTCTTTGACACAAAAGAATTTTTCAGGGAACTGGAAGAAAGATGGGAAGTGCAAGGCTCTGAAAACTATGCTACACAAACCAGTAATTTGTAAGACCCATTTCATGGCTTGCTGGTCACTGTGACAAGAAATTAAAAATGTTAAGACTGAAGGCAACATGGAGTGCGAGGTGCAGTCCTACTCTCGTTATGTTGCTCATAAACAACAAAACAGAGCTAGTAATCTTCTGTAACCTTTTCGTATATTACTACCTCCCGGTAGCCTTCAATTTTAAACAAATTCTGTGGTGGCACTGTCATTTAAAAGGAAGCTAAAAACGAGGGAAATGTAATTTCAGTTCCACCCTCAATCTGAAGAATTCAAAACTACATCTTCTGATTCCCAGCAAAGAGCCTTTCTTAATTATTGGTTGAAGACTCATATGGCAGAAAGAGAAAATAAGAATTTACTGTTAAGGCTAGTGAGAGTCACTCAGGACTGTTCTCTCTCTTTCATGTATTGACTAGTAAAGGTAAACTGCAAGAGTGTCTTGGGAGCACCTACATCCTTTCCTGCATCCAGGCTGTAGAGTACTTCCAAGGATCGTAAGGGTAGCCTTTTCTGTGTTTGGTTTCTGTTTTACGTGATGAGGATTAATGGTAGTTACCACCTGTAGAGAATCCTTTGATCTATATCTGAGGCATGATCAGTGTTTGCCAAGTACTGTTAGCTCTCTCTTTACTTTAACTTGTACTGAAGCCATTTGCACAGTGTTATTACTAACTCTAACTCCTCTCTCAAAAGTCTTTTATCATAAAACAACTATTTTTTCTGAGTGATTATTATTTTCACATTAAAAAAAAAATACGCATGGCAAAACGAATGCCCGCTGTGTCAGCCAGTAAGTAATGGACTCTTTGTGGATACAATCAGGAAATGTGCCTTTTGTTTTCCTGCACCTGCTGCTGTATTACAAATAAAATCATCCAATGTTTTATTAAATAAAATGAGAAGCCCTAATGAAATTGTACCAGCCATTACCAGGAAGTCTATTGAAAACATTCAGCAGCTGCTCAGTCCCAGTTCATTTACACTGACAGGATTGTTTTGTCCTTCTCCTTACGCTCTAAGTGAGAAAGCTACAGTGCCGTGTTGGTGTACAGCAGGGCCTTGGGCCGTTTCACACCGCTCCTCGAACCCCCTTTGAAGTATTTGATCAGAATCGGTAACAAATCGTGCTCAGCAGTTGAGTACCTATGACCTGTAAAAGTTTGCTAGAAGTTATTGTCCTGGGTCTTAAAGATAAGTGTTTTGCGAACACCAGCTTCTGGACACCTACAGCACAGTGGTAAAGCAGGTAAAGATCTACTGTGTTATTCTGATTTTATAGAGGGGGATTGATCAGAGAAGTTAAGAATCAAATCACTCAACCCTTCTTATTAGACAAAATACCTAGGTAGCCTAAGGAGTCCTCTGGAGGGAGCTGGGGGTCAACCTTGTTCAATATAGTTAAATATCACCACTCTTTAGATAAAAGTCCCGAACAGAATTGATCTCTCTGTCTCTTCTGTATTTAAAAGTCAATACATCTATCACATAGCTGTGCTGGTATGTAGGTAGAGACTCTTTTCACAGAAGAGACTGTAGTTCCTAACGAGTTGCCTAATTTAAAAGAAAAGCTATCCCTGGCAATAATCTCCATGCTAAATACTGAATGGTAGATCTTACTAAGAAGTTGCATCATAACCATAGCCGCTTTGGGTATTGGAAAATGGTTGATAAAAGACTTTCTGGTGAAAATAGCATAACAAAGAATTTTGTTCAAACTGGCATGATTCAAACATTTCTAGGCTTGGTTTTAAAAATGTATGAGACTTAGTTGGACATATTGTCAGCCAAGCAGGAAGTGATACAGCCCTCCCTTCCCACAGCAGCTGGGAAGTGAATAGCTACGCCTGTGGGCAGAAGGTGCAGTGTGAGGACGCGTGGTCCCTTAGCCTCTCCTGCTGCAGCGATCCTTTCTGACCACCGAGTGTGAGCAGAAAAATTGCCACCAGAGCCTCTCTCCTGTCCCTTTTTTGTGAAGTTACAAATCTGTGGATCTACTCTGAATTTATCCCAGTGCAACTCCATGAAGAATTGAGAGTCAAGTATAAGGAAGTAAGGCAAACACAAGCTTTCTAGAACTCAAAGAAATAATATGTATAGAATCTATGTGTATAGAACCTTTCTATCTGAAATTATATAGACTCATAGAATCATGGAATGCTTTAGGTTGGAAGGAACCTTCAAGATCATCTAGTTCCAACCCCCTTGCCATGGGCAGGGACACCTCCCACTAGACCTGGTTGCTCAAAGCCCCGTCCAAACTGGACTTGAACACTTCCAGGGATGGGGCATCTGCAATTTCTCTCACAATTTAGGATCTGCACCTCTCTGGCTTACAGACTCAACACCTCCCTGGTACCATGAGCTCCTCCAACCCGGTTGGCCCAGAACAGGGCACATGGTGGCTGTGCCCCAGGTCTCGCGCAGAGTGGAGCCAGCGTCTGTTCTGTGAAAGGCGGGACGTAGTGTTACTTGAAAATCAGTCTGTTACTCCAAGACAATGGCAGTGCATAGCAACGTAGGGCGCCTACATTGGAATAAGGCAACTTTTGGAGACGGGGAAGAGGGGAAGGACACATCACTGTTACGAACAGCCGGGCTGTGTCATCTACAGTCGGGCCCAGTGCTTGTTTGGGCTCTGGAACACTCGGCGATGGGGAAGCCGGGCTGCTGTCCTCACTATGGCATCTCCAGGGAGGAAAATGGTAGGTACTGATGCTTGTATTTTCCACAGTGGTCTTTTTTCCAGGTGGTATTTAGGTGTATTTTATTTTGTAAATTGCATAGGTTTGTGGCTAGAGTATATAAATTGTGGCGTAGAGATAGCAAAGGGTAAGCTACTCGGCAACTGCACGAGGGAGGAAAAGGGCAGGGCGCAGCAGCAAGGCGGGCGAAAAGGGTTTACTCTGTAAACCGAGCTCACTTGAACTGAATCTGCCAACAGGGATTCTGACGGGGACTTCCAAGTGCTGCCAGCAAAACAACTGCAGCTGGAAGAGGATGTTTCTCTGTTGCCCAGTGCTTTTGATGCCAGCTGTGAGGTTTGAGTATTACTTTGCTGTCATTGTGACCCTATCAGAGAAGAATTATATTCTCAGAGGAGCTGGAGAGCCACCCCCGCAAGGCTCTGACAGCTTAGTGCCGCAGAGAGAAATGCAGGTGGCTGCAGGAAGGAAAATAAGGGGCTAAGCCAAGCAGGTATATTTTTCACATTTCTACATTTAATGTTTACATCGTCTACATTTAATGTTTACATAAGGCAGGTGCTTCTGTCAGCCTTTCTGCTGATCTAACAAAAGGCAGGCAGGTCCCGGTTAAAGTGTAATTTAAGAGTTGACTGAGGAAGTGAGACATTCTCCATTTTTCTTTATCTGCCCTTCTTTGTGCTGTGTGATGCTCTGTGAACTCCATCTGGTGTTATTTCAAACAGAAACTGAAACAGGCCTAAATGAGCGAAATATATCTCCTATAAAATATATGTATCTTTTAAAAAAACACAGAAAAATCTGCCGTATGATATATAGCAGGTGAAAGTAAATGCTCCCTGAGCCACTGCTGTAAAGGTACTTTGCTATTTGAAAATTGTTTATCATCACAAGCATCCCCACCAGCACTGTAACATTTCTACAGATAAAGAAATATGCAAGTTTGTCAAAAAGTAATTTTTAATTACTTCTTGATTGCTAGAGAAAGATATCCCTTTGTTTAAGGACCCTGGAACAGCACAAGTGAGCTGAGGTGATTGTATCCGTACCAGAGCGGAGCATACTTGGGTGTAACATCTCTGTTAAATACTGATCTGCATTAAATACTCATTTGTGTTTTACCAGTAATTATTTAATTAAAAAAAAAGTTAGGAATAATCATATTTTCTTGCAAAGAAAAATAATCAGAAAATTATATTTGGCATATAAAATACTGGGAGGAATATCAGTAAGACCACTATAAAATTTTATTGCAGGAAGGACATTTTACTAGTTATTTAAATAACTCTCCACTAAATATATTCATTTATACTTGTTCCCATAAGGTCACCCTGGACCACTGAAAATCAGTAAGAACAACTTTGAAATACCTGGTACAGAAGTGTCCTGATAAATAACTGAACACGACTGAGTACTTTTGTGATTTTCTCTTGCTGGACTGGAAGTGTTTGTCAGGATACTGCAAGTCCACTCACAATTTTACTATGACTGGCATATTGTAATCAGTTCTCTCATTATCTCATTCCAAAATAATTCTGAAGTATTTGGGGAATATTTGCAGAAAATGCTAGATTACAGGAATGGGTCATGAAGTCCTTTCCGTCACCACTGAACAGCTCCAGCAGATCTCTTTCTTCACACTTCAGAAGCTTCAGACTTGTTCACTGCAGATCAAGGGAAAGAGTTTAAGAGTAATTCAATTTCTGCAGCTGCGTGAGCTTGGAACTCTATTAAAGTGACAGTACAAATTTTTGATAGTTAATTCTGAGATCCAGGCACTTGTCCCCAGCCCACAGGTGGGTAGTGCTGGCATATCGCCTGCATCCACTTAACAGGAAGCAGATGGCAACATTACCAAAGTATTCATTATTTGACCATTTCAACATTATTTTCTCAGCAGTGCCCTTAGGATGTTAAGATTTCACTTTTAGGAGGAAATGTACTTGCAACCATTGAAATCCACCGCTTTCGTTTCTTCAAAAACTGGCAGTGGCTCAGCTGCGTGCTGTGAACCACAGCTAGACACCTTGCCAGTGCACGTGTTCAGTGTGTAGCGGTGCTCTCCTAAGTGCTCATTTGTAAACGGCTTCTGGAAGATACGTATGCAGAATGTCAGCTGCCCTTGTTCTAGCTGCCTCTGGAATCAGCAGGAACCTAACATCATGAACTGCGAGGATGTCTTCAGTACAGAGAAGATTTTTACAGCTTTTTTTTGGCGTGGTAAAAAAGGGTTACCAAGCAAGCTGTAGTACTAGCTCTGCAGGGCAGCTGTACCGGGAATTACAGAGCCAAGGAGCTGCTGATTCTTGCACAGAGAGAAATGCAGCTCAGTTCTCAACACTAGACATGAAGATGTGAAATGCAAGCACAAAGGAAACTGGCCTCTGTGAGCAAAGAGCGTCTCTAACCAGCTGCTGAAACCAGTGAAAAAGCAGCTGTTGGTCAAGATCCTTCATCACACAGTGCGTATCTCAGTAAGGTACTGAAGGCATCGACAGGACTTTGTTAGCTATTTTAATCAGTGATAACACGCAAGTGTCGAGGAGTCAACCCATTTAGGTAATGGGTCCTTTAATTTTTAGCTATATTAATAAAAAAGTGATCCAATTTATCTATTTCCTTATAGAGTAGATATTCAAGAGATTTAAGAAGCAAATACACCATATGCATGAATTGTTTATCAACACACCCATTATGATGTATATATTTGCACAATCCAAAAAATTAGTATCTTCATCCAAAGTGCCAATGCTGGAAGGAAGGGGAAGCAATTTAGGAGACCAAAAAAAGTTCTCCAAGTCAGTTATTAAAACATCAAGCTTACCCTTATCCTCTCTGAGTGGGTTTGGGAGACGATCAAACCTATAGTTACTGTTACAGTCAGCTAGAGGAACGATGCCAAGTCTTAACTTCTTCCATGCTTAGTTAACCAAAACATACAGTACATCCTCCAAACATCCAGCAGAAAGGGACGTGCAAGAGAAACTGCACAGACTACTGCAAGGTATTTATAAACAGGTTATTAATGGTCACTTCATACTAGCTTTGCGTTACCTACAGTTCTGAACAGACGAATACGCTCCTGCCTCTTCAGTTTAAAAAGTATTCCAGTTCCAGAATATAGAAAGTTTTAACATTAAGGCATACATACAGCTATGTTGTTTGCTTTCATTTAATAAAGATCAATTTACTCAAATACATGGAATGTTGGCACAAAACTAAAGCTCTTGTGGAACAGCTACCAATCATACACAAATATTCTGTGAGGTCCTCTTGACTTGCATTTCTCTGATAGTTACACCACAAAATGGCTTTAATAATACAAACTGAAGGCTGGATCAAATCTCTAAATAATAAGTAGCAGTTAAAGTAAATGGTTTATTTGTAAATTATGTACAGAATACATTTTATTTTATTTTTTTTAATTATGATGGAGCAGGAGAAAGAGAACAGCCATAATTTCCAAATGGTGCTGCTTCCTTCACCTGCTGGAGATGACATCTTTCTCTGAACCGATGTACAAAACCAGTTTGGATTTCCTCAGTTGCTGGCACACAGTCTGGAGAAACAGAGAACACTGCAGCCACATTCAGCACTACCAGCTTTTTGTATTTTCAGCAAAATACTTCTGCTAAAACTAGTTTTCTTAGGAAAGTTTTCACAATCTTTTGAAAATAAAAATCAAGAAAAATATCAAGAAAGCTGTGGGCTAAGAAGGGCTTTACCTAACTAGCTATCAAATGAGTATAACTAGGAATAATCTGAGATTTGGTCATTCAACTTTTACCTGTTTTACAAATGCAAGTTTGAGAAGCTAAACTAATCGACCAGTTATGCAAGTACCAGAAAATTATGGTTTTCAGTATGTTTGAGGACGATCTGGGCAATCTATCAATCAATAGAAAACTTGTCAGATTGATAAAACTTCTGTCAATGGATATTAATGATTAACATAGTACCAAGTAATCAAGTTAATGGTTAAAAAAAAAAAGAAGGAACTAGATATAAAACTGTTTGGTAACATGTATATTTCAGCAAACAAAGATGCTACTGTATGGTCTATGTTTTGGTGATCAGCCAACAAAGAAAATCCAACCATTTGCACATACTGAGTCCCAAACCCACAGTGAGTTATGATTTTTCATGTGAAGGCCTACTTTCGGTATCTTCCTCTTCTTCCTCTTCACAATCCCCTTCATCTGTTTGCTGTTCCAGTTCCTCTTTTGTGATCATTTCAAAGTCGTTTCCATTTCCACTACTGTGCTGGGACCTGTCGTCTTCACGCCTGTCACTGTCAGTGTCTGAATGTCGCTCTCCTCCCGAGCCGTCTGTTCCCGAGTTCCTCGTTGCTTCTGTTTTCCCATCGTCGTCTTCCTTCTTCTCACTATCTGATTTCTCCTCACTGTCGTATTTTTGCTGCTTTTTGGATTCTGATTTTTCCTCTTTCTTTAAGTCTGCTTTTGGTCCTTTGTACTCGTGTGTGTACAGGGGCCTGAAGGAGTCAATGAATCCCACGTCTGCTGTGAGATTTGGCAGGAACCAGAAGTGATGCCTTCCTCCAGTAATGAGCCAGATGATCAGGAAGAGGATGCAGCGAGCTGTATAAAAAAGGAAAAGGGAAATTCTAGGGTTTATTATAAACACCCAAACCGTACAGCTATGGTCTAAGAGATGTCCGCTACTAACACTCACCCCAAGCCAGGAACAGCAGTGACCTTGGGGGAAAACCTCTCATTCTGCAATAGCACTGTGGAACGGTTTCTTTTCACCACGCCTCCCCCACCCCATTAACCTCGTATCTATGATTTAGCTATTAATCCCCTCTGCTAAAGAAATACAAGCCCAAGAAAGCTTTAAAAGCCTCGTTACACCATTCTCACTACTGAACCCGTTCTTACGTGCAGTTCTTGGGTTTGTTTTGCCCTTTTAAAAAAAATTTTAGAGCTGAGGCCATAAACAAATCTTCACTATGCAGGAAACCCCAAGAGGTGACAGACGCAAGCATGCGCTTGCTTTCTCTCAGCGGCACAACTCTGACACCCGGTGGCCAGGAGGGAAATCCATACACGGGATCGGCCTGGCTGTTGCTGACAACATCCTACCGGCCAGCGAGAGTCGCACGTCTGGGACCACCTTTACGAAATAGGCTGCAACTCTGCCCTTTTAGACTTCACCTGCTGATAAAGCGACGATGACCGACACTTACCAACGGCAAGAAGAAGAATACTGGCGACAAAACAGCCCGCGCCTACACTGAGGTAATAAACACCAACACGCATTTCTGCTGGCCAGAGTGGGAACAGAGTTGCAGCTATAACAGCAATCACTGAATAGAAAGATAAGGAGAAAAGCATGAGAAGCACAATTAGCTTGTCCTGGTACGTGCATAAAGGTTCTAGGCTGACCATTTATTCAAGGTACCGGCTTAGCACAGTATGAGTTACCGACAGTATTTTGGGCGTTGACTGAAACCTTGTCTAGTCCCCCTGCTCCTGTTCTCATGCTCATTCCCCGTTCAGCAACTCTACATGGCAGCACTTAGTCAAGAGAGCAAGGCGAGCACCTCTGAGGAGAGGGCACGTGCTAACAGGTGAGCGGGGCGCTGCCTGTAACCAGAGCAGCAGGACACAGGAGCCGGGTGGAGATCACAGTGGCCCCACGGACCGGCCAAAGGCCTGAATATGGCCCCAAGGGATGACCCAGATTCTCAGGAAAGGTGGTTCTCTCAGGGCGAGGAAGCTGGAAGGTACAGGTCAAGGGCATTAGACCGGCAGTACAACGATCTGTTAGCTCACGGATGTCAGTTAACATCAACACTAATTTAGATTAAAAAAAATAAAATTAGCTGATTGGGCTTAGTCTACACAAATACCTTTCTGACCCTAGAACTTGTATCATTCGCAGTTCAGAGTAATTCCTTTAACATCTTTCACATTTTTATATAACCCACATTTGCCTATTGGGCAACTTGTTAGCTTAAAGCAACAGAAATAAACAGCTTGCAAACTTGTGCAAGTTCAGACGTTAGCTACAGCACATTTCAGGTTTGGTTTTGTTTCATTTAAAAGTGTGTACCCCCTCCATCCTGAGATCAAAATTTGTATGATATGATTGGTATCAAATCTCGCTGAAACTGAAGAGCAAAACTTTGTCCAGAAAAAACCCAAACCTCTCCAGGGACAGACAGGCCTGTTGATACTAAGCCTACATTTACCATGCGCTCACTAATATCTACTCTTACTTACCAAGTACAAGTCCCATGGCAAATGTTTTAAAGTGAACGGGGTCATAGATCCACACATACACCTACAACAGAAATAGTCTGGTTTACACTTGGAAAATGATAAATTATTTCATTTATTCCCTCACCCAAACACTTGCTGCTGTTCATGTCATGCTTGGTGCCGAACAAACGACCCTGCGGTCAGCACCGTACCAGGGTGCAGAGCAGGGCAGGGGCTGTGTGTCATGGGCAGGGCTACACTTTGAACAGGACTTGAAACAGGTTTCTGCCAGTGAAAGAGGTGCAGAAGGAGACAGGCAGCCCAGGGGCTGCACGCCTGCATGCCCACACCGTTGCCTTCCCTGTGTGCTGCTGATAATCTGAGTCTCGTGGCAGGAGGTGGAAGGACACCGTGCTGCTGGGGCAGGACACAACGCAGAGCTGGGCAGGGCACTGGTTGTGCTGGAAGCTTCCAGCTGGGAGGGGGAAAAGGATGGGGAAGGAGTTTCCATACTGTGTAAGAAAAACAGTGGAAATCAGAGTGGATCTCTCCAAGAATTACTTCATAAAAGAAGCTGTACCCAGAGTAACTTACAGGTGATGTAAAATCCTGGGGAAAACAATCAGACAGTAAAACCAATGGGGGAACGAAAGGCTCAAAAATATCACTTTTTTTTATCTTTCTTTATTCATTAATGTTGTTCAGCACGAAGCCAAAAAACTTCCGTAAAGAAAAAATTTCTCAGGTCCACCACGTGGAAACAAAAAAGTACTTCTAGCTTTGAAGAGATTCCCGTAGGAGAAAAAAAACCAGACTGACCATATGGAACAAAGCAACCCCCTGAAATGCTCGGTTCAGCTCAAGTCCCATTTGACGGCCTCAAACAGGTATAATTGTATCTTCTGTTGCACAGCGCGCTGTTACCTAAATGTCTACGGTTGCAACACTCAGTACCAAACGTTTGTGCGAGAACTGTGGATCCATTTGAATCAGATTTGCTCAGCCTTACTAAAAAAAAAACCTTCTTGGTAAAGTGCAGGATTTCCTGAATTAGAAAAACAGTTTTGTTCTGGTTTGTTTTTTTTTTCTTACCAAACTAAACATCTGGAATCTTAGCTATTAACTGTGAAAAGAAGCTGCTGACTCCTAGAAACCAGCAACCCTTATGGCCGATGTGTTAATACAAACTACCAGGAGGACACCTTAGTGGCACTAATACAGTTTTTCAGTGTGATGCAACAAGTATTTAATATTCTACTTCTCGCAGGGTGTGAAAGTTGACTATACGCAGGCATAGGTCTGCTGCCAGTCAACAGTCTGTGAGCCCAAACAAACTGAAGATCACGACTGGTGACTGGGCAGTAAGACAGTGTGTAATACTCAGTGTTTGTAAGTGCAAAATAATGAAGAAAAGGGAAAAACAGCTCTAATGTAAATACACAAGAATTGGCTCTAAATTAGTTACTAATAAAAAAAAAAAACCTCTTGGGAGTTCAGTTCTTAAAAAATGTCAGCTCATTAATAAACAAAGAAGTAAACGAAGTTAAGACAAGTAAGTAAATACTGTTATACTGCAAATACAGTACTGCACTCTCATGTTGAATGCCGCATGCCATCCTGGTTACGCCATGTAAAAGACACTAGGGAGCACCAGATGTAGGTGTGACTCTGTACGAGGTGGGATGAAACAGAGCAAGGCAAATTGTAAAAGAACTGACTGAGAAGAGTAAAATAAAGATACGTGGAGTGTATTTTCTGCACAAGTCATTTATTTACAGTGTTCACTGCCATGGATGTCGTATAACCAAAGGTTTATGAGAATCCTAGGGGAGATTCCAGTTCAGTGACACACAGCATCAACACAGAGCACAGTATAATTTTGCTGAAGCAGAGACTTACCACTTACCCCAAATCTTAAAAGCACAAGTTTGACTTTGTACATTACAGAGTTAAATTCTTTGTCGTCCAGGAAAGCAAAGTACAGAGAAGTATTTAAGACCACAGTTCCAGTGACAAAGCCAGAATGAGAATTCAGGAATACCTAAATGTCACCTGTCTGCTCCGACCACAAAGTCAGGCAGCCCCTGGGTGGCAGGTATTTTCCATTTCCCCTCCTGGGACTGAACACCATGTTCTAAAAGGCTTGTGTTCACTCCGAAATATTTCCGCACGACCATGGCCACAGGATAATTTGGGTTGGAAGGGACCTCAGCAGGTCTCTAGCCCACCATCCTGTTCACAGCAGGGTTGGCTGTGAGGCCGGCCCAGGCTACTTGGGGCGTTACCCAGCCTGGTCTTGAACCGCGGGCTCTGGGCAGCCTGCTCCAACACCCGCTAGCCCTGAGGACAAACATTTCACCTCAGGGCCGCTAACATGTAAATGACCAGCAATTAAGTTTTCTTTTAGATTTTTTTAAGCTGCTGTCCTACATTTATCTCCCTCTAACCTCCTTCCAAGTATCTAAAAATCTGATGTTTCAAGATCAGCCATCACATTGCCTTTAATTTTCCTTTCAACGTGTCAATAAAGAGTCTGCAGAAATCCAGTAAATTAACGTATTATCTGACAATAGTACATTGACACTAAAAGTTAGAAAGTACCCATAAATCTTACCTCATTTCCATCCAAGAAAACTTGGTCTTCGTGTGGCTCAAGTTTAAATTTCCTCTTAGTTTCCTTTTTCTTGGGTGTTCCTGGGGTCTCATCCTGAGGACAAACACAAAATACATATATTTTAAATAATAATAATAATAATAATAATTAAAAAAGAGGGTTTTAATTTCTTGTATTTTAATATATTGAGTCTGATAACTTTTCACAAACTCAAGGTTACGTTCATACTTTTGAAGTAAAGATGCTTTATTTCCTCCTGTTCTCATTTATTACCAACTGGGTACCTCAAAAATAAAGGAAAACTGTAAGGAAAGAGAAATTTTCTTTTTAGTAAGTGTCTAAGGACTAGACTATGACTTCAGGATTACATTATGTCTTCAAATAATATCAGCAGAGCTTTGCTGTATAACAGAAAGTCTGCACAAAGATCAAGAACAGGATACCTCACCGCATAGTTCAGCCTGGAGAAGAGGAGGCTGGGGCGAGATCTTATCCCTCTCCACAACTCCCTGAGAGGAGGTTGTAGCGAGGTGGGGGTTGGTCTCTTCTCCCAAGCGACAAGCAATAGGACAAGAGGAAACAGCCTCCAGTTGCACCGGGGAGGTTTAGATTGGATATTAGGAAAAATTTCTTCACTGAAAGGGTTATCAAGCATTGGAACAGGCGGCCCAGGGAAGTGGTTGAGTCGCCATCCCTGGAGGTGTTTAAAAGATGGGTAGACGTGGTGCTGAGGGACACGGTTTAGTGGTAACTTGGCAGTGCTGGGTTAAATGGTGGGACTCGATCTTAAAGGTCTCTTCCAACCATAATGATTCTATGATAATCACTAGCTTTATTAGAATTATTGGAGTATATTTACCACATGGGCATCCTTTCAGAATCAGTTTCTGCCTTTTTATTCTCTATCCTCCTCAGTCTCTTTTTGGATCGTGTGCTTCCTCTTCCCTGTCTCCTGTTTCCTTCTCTTTGCTTATTTCTTCACTTGAAATTAACTTTCTAATTTTTGTCCTGCGTCGTCATTCAAGTTACTACTCACTGGCTTATATAATCCACTATCAGTTCAATAATTAATGATTAGTTTAAAAATTAACATTACATTTAATAATGTAACACTCCAGACGACAGGGAACTGGAGCAGTTCATAACTTTCATAATCAGCATTTTAAAGTACCTCCAGAGTTAGGTAATCTTATAGTGGCTTTTATGTTTAGACTGTCAGCAAGATTGTTTTATTTATAATTTTTTAATTAGCCATGTAGCTTTCTTCAGAGATCTAGATCTTTGCACACACAGACTATACCTCTCACTAAATGTGCCATTATTTCACTTAGGAGTGTCTGAATGGGAATAACTTGTGAGCGCTATCCTGCTAACTCTCACTGGATTCGTACCACTGTGTATGGGAATAAAAACACGTCCCTTCCATCAAGCTTATCCTGCAGACTCCTAACATTTTAATTTAGGAACTCTGTTCTGCTAATAAATCAGGAATGAAAATGTGAGCAAGCACATGAAAACCTGTACAGTAATAATAGTCTGAACTTTAAAGAAAGTAAATAAATCAGAAGACTGTGAAAACTAGGCATTATACAGATGAGTGATGGAGCTGTCATACAGAAAAATGTCTCACTGTTACAGAGCTATTTACAAGCACCAAATATCAAATATTACATTCCGAACACTCTTATTACCAAACGTTGCATGCCAATGTAACCTTAACAATCAGGTAATGTATTCTCTACTACAGGGTTGTCTCTTCTCTTACAGGTAGTCCTTACCTTCTTACATTCCTCCTTTTCACCATCCTTTTTCTTTTCCTTTTCTTTCTCCTTCTTAGTTTTTTCATCTTTGCCACTTTCCTTCTTGTTCTTTTTCTCCTCTTCTTTCCCACTCTCAGCCCTTCCTTTTTCCTTTTCTTTCTTTGTATCCTTGTCAGGTTTCATTTTCATCACTTTTAACGCTCGATGAAAAAACTGTTTTTTCAGGAGTCTTAAAATGAAAAAAGTTAAATTATATATTTAAGTGTGGCTGCAATAACAATGTTTAGACTCAATTATGTTATTAGATACCATTCTAGATTATCTAATATAATCAATAGCATTATTGAAAGACAGACGTTACCCTGTGTCTTTCCTCTTGCTTTGCTTTCTTTGTTCATCTGTTCCAAAATGGGTAAAACCCATACTTTTCTGTGGCAGCATTTTGCACAGATATAAATGAATACACAAGATGTAGGATGGAGGAAGCCAACAGGACAATTTAATTGTCTTTCCCATTAATGCAGCTCCATCCAGTATTTATTTTCAAGCTCATGTCAATGTATTTCATAGCAAAAATAAGAAAGTGGACATGTGGCTTACCAAGTCCCTTGGTAAATGGCGCATGGTGAATAAAATCAGCCTGTTGAAACTGTGGTACATATGCAAGCATTCCATTCACGTCAGCTAAAAACATACCTTATAGCAAGTATACCTACAGCCAGCAGGGCACGAGGAAGTGGTATTTGATAGTCTTAAGGTTGTCACCAACAAGCAATGCCCTTGAACGGATCACAGCCAAATTCAGAATAGGAAGAGCAGTACAGAATACTGCTCTTCAGACTGAGAGGATGCAGCGGGGTGTGAAATCCAAGCACGCATTCACACCAAAAATCCTGGTCCTATGCTCCAAATCAATTTGATTTGTCCTTGGTTTCTTTCATCTCTTGCTGCAGACCGAATCCTTATGCTGGACTGCTTGTTAAATTAGGAAAACTCGCTAAAGAGAGAGAAGTCATTCTACCAATTAAACTTATGTGCATGCTGACTATCAAGCAAAGTTGTTTCAGGTATATAAAACCCTTCCTTCAGGCAACTGTTGACATGGATTCTCTTTCTAGCAACAGAAAACCACGTGTTTGGGAGAAACTACTTTTCTTCACAGCTGGCAGTTTAGGGGGCTCAGGTACTGAGCAGCCCAGAGGACAGGTCTGGCCTGCAGGACAGCTCTTCCACTTGCAGGAGCCACTTCTGTCCTAAAAAGACAGGACTGTGCAAGACCTACTGCTCAGAGCATGCAGCCACGGTATCAGTGCACCCAACAGCCAGGTCCTGAACGGGGACATACCTTGACATAACCAGTTAAGTCCAGATTGCTTGCCAATTCCCGACTTGTTAATGCGCTACAGATCTGCTGAACAAAGCATTATTGACGTAGCTTATTTGTGACAAATCCCCTCAAAAGAAAACTTACTGAACTTAGATCAATATGTAAGTGTACCGGGAGACCTTGTGTACTGAAGCAGCGTTATGAATTCAGTTAGTAACTTGTTTTAAATACGCAACTGATGGATGCAGTTGTCACGGGATGAAGGAGCAGGATCTGGTATTTGGTTTTTGTTTGATAGGGCAGGTAAAACAAGCAATGGCTACACCAAGAAAGTTAAGGTACTTGTTTTTAATACGAGTAAGAGCCTAAGCAGCCTCTTCTACTGAAGGGACTAGTTTTGTATTAAGATATTCCTTCATCCCTTCCAAAAGCCAAAGGAAGCAGACAATGCTAATGTTTAAAACTCTGCAAACAGCTTCAGTGACCAAAGGTGGCCTTAGCATTATTAGCAATATAGAAAGGAGAAAGAGAAACCAAACTGCAGACATGGTATGGTGCCAAATGGATCATCAGGGCACAAAATTATACTGGTGATAAAAATCAATGCCAGAGAACAGAGGGTTGAACTGGTATTCTTTGCACACTACACACAGGCATTCTTTTTACTGCTGGAGCTGAAGGACTTAACCAACTGTCATCTCATCTGATGCTGTAGTAACTGAAGAACAAACACACAGACTCCTACCTCACTCCAAAGACTCTGGAAGGGAAAACTTATTTTTCTGCTTGCATTAAAAGAATGCTTTTTTTCTAAACTTTCTTGAAATCAGCAAAAGGATTACAGTTCAAACACAGAATCAGCCCTGCCTCAGCCCTGGAACTGGGGAAAGACTCTCACCTTACTGGATGGCTACCTAAGAGAGGCCAGAAAAAAAAAGACTAAATATTAGCTATATTTTTTCATTTCTAAGTAGCTTTCACAGAATTCTCCAAGTGTAGGCAGTCCCCTTAACCCTATGCGTCTGCCGCAAATGAGGTATAGTCAGAATATGCCATTGATCTAAACAAAGCACTAAGAGTACACTAAGCAGCAGAGACATACCATTTGAGAGGCATAAACTGAACTTCCAAGTCCAGCTTCTGCCATGATGGCAGACTATGGCAATGGGAAGGAGAGATTTGAGGACAGTGATCCTACTAACTTAAAATAACTATAAAATTTAGCAAAATCGTTTTGTTGATCTTGCTGCCCCAAGCAGCATAATTAAAGCATGAGAGTCTTGAGAATAAAGATGAAAACTACATTGTTTCCATTTCTGGTGTGACACCCACAAACACAGTAATAAAATACAATCATTTTTACATACAACCACAAATGTTTTAAAATGCGTGAAGCCTAAGTGAAACTGGTTCCAAAATAACTAAGACATCTTGACAACTATACTCATTAATAAAATTGATGAATTCAGCTAGGTCATACCTGTTGCAGTAATCAACTACAGACTCCCGGGTTGTAAATAAAGCCTCTTCTCCTTTCTTTGCCTTCGCCCATTTAGAATCCAGGAGGCAGTCCACAGCTTTTGAGGCTAGCGGAAAAAATTGAATTAAAAATGCATTAAAACTAATGACTTTTATTTTAACATGTAGTCTACATTCCTTGAACCACATCAACCAGTCAGTCAGTTCTGGTGATGTTCCATATCCTCTCAATCTTTAAAGTAAGACTAGCCACTATTATAAAATACAGCACTCTTGACAACTATAAACCTTTAAATCACAGAGCAAAAAGTTTATTGTGTTTACTTCAGGCTGATAAGATTAATTTTATGGCTATCTAATGCCTAGATAAGTTTTCAAAACCAAACTGTAAGACCAGTACTTATTAGACAAAGCAGTAATAATAGAAACAAAACAGGCCCCCCACCCCAAGTGCAATGTCAGAAGAAGAAAGCTACATTCTCTGGTTAAAAGTAACCCTACCAATAAAATAATCAACTCGGTGGCCCATCATGTTGGTGGATTTTGTTGGACAGTTGAAACGTAAGTATTTAGCAACAGCCTTCTCCTCTTTGAATGGCTCACCGACCTCCTACAATAGTAAAAGTGCAAAATTAATAGAGTTTTAAACACATGGGAAAACAACTCATTTGGGGTCAAAAATCAGATATCGCAAAGTCCTCACTGCTTTATAGCAATACATAAATAATAAATAAAATGTATAAAAGATGTGAAAAAAGGTTGAGTAATTTTTCCCCAAGAACTTTCTGTCTACGTAAAGCAAAAAGCAGAAATTCCAAAGTTAGATGATCCAAAGGTAACAACTATGAACTTAATTAACAGCTTTATGAAAAACAGCAAGCTAAAGGAGGAACTAAGAAGAAAGCACTGGGCACATGGAAAGCTGCATAAGGCACACAAGCTTGGATAAAAACAGTTATGAAGCTGACAGCAAAGAAAAACAACAGACTGAGGAATGAGTACGTATGAAATGATAGCAAAGCAGGCATATTGACAGAATACAAAGCAGTTTAAATTTCACGTGAAAGAAGAGAAAACCGTGTTGAAAAGAAGCTGAAAGATTTGGCTAGAAAATGTCAGTACCACTGCATGCCTACAAAATGACTTAAACTTCAGAGTACCATTGAGGGAATTCTGCCAATCTAGAGCCTAGGAACATCAGTGTGAAGCACAGCAGGATGAAGTACATGAATGTCCAAAAACCCGTTTTAGGAAAAGGAAGCCCTTAGTCTGCACACATTCACAAATTCTGTACATTTATCAACTTGCAGAGAGGTAGCAGAATTCAAAGACTTGTAAGAGAGAAGGATAGAGATGGGCATTTTCCATTACTTAAAATTAAGACCTAATATTTGCAAGCGGGAAAGAAAGATCTTTCTAATGTTCTTGCTTCACAAAAACATATCTGAAACATTTGGCATATTACACTGACTCATGCAAATTTCCTCAAAATTCCTTTCTGTAAGAGTTCTTTTAAGCAGTAATGCTTAATTCTCCAAATCCCCCTGCTACTCGCAGATCAGTAATAGAGAAACACCATGACACCTTTTCAGACTGGCTGACTTCCGTACCTGTTCTTCTCATGCTGGCCAAAGAAATAGATTATAGAAGCCACAAAACAGGTTGGTGATTTACAGGAATACATAGAATTCAAAGATTCTATTTAAAGACATAATGTTTTTAAAGGTCAATAAACATTTACAACGTCCATTACTGCTTTTAAGATGTATAAGCATAATATCACAAGACGCAAGTTAAGTGGAAATGCAAGGTCAAATAGATGCTGTTACACCAGAATAAAAACTTTAGATAGTGAGAGTTGTTAATTTTCAACAGTTTGCACAGCTAACTTTCAAAATCAACTGGTTAATGAATTATCCTTCTAGATGGGATTACTGCTTTTCCTATCTGAGGACAATTTTAAAGAGAATCAGACATAAGATATCCAAATTACCAAAAGCACGCAGTAGTTTGTTAGTTCTGAGATTACTGAAATTTTTTAAAGCCTAAATTCTTTATATGTATGCAGAAATATGCTCTCATACTTACCAGTTTGGCATTTTTAAAAACATGTGCCAAAATTAAGCCAGATGATCCTAACAGTCCTTATACCAATTAAATGAATTCTTTCTCCATGTTAAATCCCTTTCCCCCTCAATTTTAAAAATCTATATAAAACATCAGATAACTCATGGAAAACCATTCACTAACTGGCAGTGCATGTATACGCATAATTTATATCCTGTGATTTGATGTCCCCTTATATGGTACAGTTGTCCCAGTAATTGTAAATCACTGATGATACTACCAAATTTGGTATCAAAAGAGATTTGGTTTAATAGCAACAAAATGAGTTACAACACATATAAAGACAATGGGTGAAGGTGTACCATTGTTATCGTAAGGCACATGTGCTAAGATACCATGGAGAGTGGTGACTACATGCAGTTTCAAAACAATGCCATTCTAGTATTTCCTACCAGCAAATTAAACTTGGAACAACTACTCACAGGGCAAATGTTCTTCTTCACAGCACAGACTGTAAAACAGTCAGAGAAGCTACAGATATTTGCATCAATGTTAATTCCCCTGCTAGGTTTTTTTTTCCCCCCCCTTCCTAAAATATTTATGATTCTGCTAGGTCATGTGATGCGCTATACAGGCAGTGGCTGGCACCAGGAGACTCTTTTTTTTTTTTTTTAATTGCTCCTTACTATCTATTGCTTTGTCCTTTTCTGTAGGATAGTTTCATAACATCCCAAACAAAAAAAGCTTCACTGTGAGAGAGACTGCCACAGTTTACCCGAGCTCATTCTGAGAATGAGCAATTTAATCCCCATTTTTCATCCTATTTTCATCCCCTTAATTGCAGAGCTAGGCTTCTGTTACAATGTTAAAACAGAGGATAGATAGAAAATAATACTACAGTTCATGATAAAGTGAAATCAACAAAATCAATGAAAATTTCAGTATCTTAAGTACAACTTTTTAAAGATACAGTTTAACCAATCTTTATGTTCAGTTGTAAAAATAGCCAAACACCAGGCATTTTAAGCCTCCTTATATATTTAGAAAGGATTATACAAATGAATCAAGAGGTAGTTCTCAATAAATTATAAAGCTTTGAAAGAGATGACACAGCCTTAAAAAGCATATGAACATTTTCTGATATTTAAACTTTGCTTTTATAGAATAGGCAGAAAGATTAAAGCAACATTTCAGGCAATATACTTCTGGAACGTTGTAAAATGTCTTCTTAATTAAAATTCTATAATTAAACTGTTTTCAATTAATAAAAAATAGGATAGTGTCAAGCTTCCAAATACTTCTGTTCTAGATTTTGTTTTAGACCCTTGCATCTACTTTAATTTTATATATTAAAAAATGCATGTTGTCACTAGACAGCATGCAAAATTTAGAGATTTATGATCGCTGATAATTTATAAACTCTGGAAGAATGACATTAAAAATAAAATCAAACCCAATCTCTTATTTATCTAGACAGAAGAACTCCATCTACAGGAAGCCAGGAAAAGCAGTGCGTAGCCTCCCTACTTACTTGTAAATGCACTGAAATATTAAGATTTTTAAGAATAATTCTCAAGCATTCCTATCACAATTCTGTCCTATATGAAGCAATAAAATGACGCTGAGATTTTCAAACCCAGTGATCTTCCAGATCTTTCACTGAAGTGAAAGGAAAACCCTCATCAGATTAACTTTTTACCATTATCTCCTGAATCAAAGCATAGCACAGTGCATTCTGAACTTCACTGAAAACACTGATGTAGTTCCCATTAATTAAATCTCTACCTGGGACTGCAGCAGAAAAAGAGGCCTGTATACATTAAAAATGAGAACATCTGAACTGAGCTATTAAAACTAGTGTGTCCATGAGCTTCCTTCTCCCTCTCATCTCCACCTAAGTGCAACTTATTCAGGTTCTCTTACTCCTGGAACCCTTCAATGGATGTCAAAAGGCCAGAGCATCTTTGTGGTTTGAAATTTCACTCATTCTTTTTCCTCTTTGCATCACAGTTCTGAGAAGACAGGCACAACCCAAGACAGGATGACTTCCTTCCACAACACTGTAATGTAAACAAGGTTTCTGGAAAATCAGAACAGAGTAAATGATGACTACCACTAACAAGACAAGTTATTTCATGCGCAGACAAATGCATTATGAAGATTTATGCTCCACTGTTTTAAAGGGGTCATAAAAATTCTTTGATTTCAATAAAATGAGTATCTAGTTTATTTCTTTGCTCTTACATCTGAGAACTTAGATACTCAGAACACTGTCCCCCACAGAAGACTTCTGAAGCCTAGTAGTTTACACAGTTTTCAGATAAGGAAAAGACGAAATTTAAGCACATTTGTTATCTGCAGCCTGTTCTTCAAGCTGAGAGGGTACGTCAAAAATGACACCATGTTAACCCATGTACCATTTCTCACACCTCTCCTCACATTATACAGACACTACAACTGCATTAGCATTATCTTCTCTGAAGATTTTCTGAGCACATCAAAGCTTGGGCTGAATCGCAAGATTATCTTTTTCCCTTCCCTGTTGACTCTCAGGACCTTAGACTAGAAAATGTTCTGTGGCAGGGGAGCGGGGTACTCCTCATCCATCCTGCTGAAAGATTTATACTTCGCCTAAAATAAATCAAGGTGCTGTAGGACAAAGAAAAAGCACACAAATTAGCATGATTCGATAGATCACTGGGTGGGAGTGGGTAGGGGGGGAAACAAACACATTAGGGTCTCAGAACTTGCTCTTAGGACTCCATTCATATTTTCCTCAGTGACTAGTAAACATAAAATTGTCCGACTCTTGCACTGATGACCAGTACATGGATTGCCTGAGGTCTCTTAAAAGAAACCCTGGCAGAACCATGCAGGGAAACCAGTTCTTCCGGATTACCGTGGCCGTGTGCTAGCCACAAGACATTAACTTTTGAGAAAAAGATTAACACATGTTTTTCTGTCCTATACATAACCTATAAAAATAAAGTATCTGTTTTCTTCCTTCTTTCTTTTCAGCCATCATCAATTTTTTTTGAGCAAAAGCCATACACATACTTAAAGTTCTAAAACACATGCCAAAGGAGCAATGTACAATACTCTGAAGCCAAAATATGCCAGCTTCAGTCCTCTCCTAACTCTAGGCCAGTTGTTTCAACTTTTTCCGTTCCCACCTCCAAAAGCATAACTCAGATTTTCAAAAGACAGCGATTTTTGTTTTACTGACAAGTGGGGCTGCTACTTTTAATTCCTGTTTTTCTGCATTTTCCCCACCTCGATCTTTGTGTCTTCCTCCTCTATCACCTGATACCACTC
Organism: Burhinus oedicnemus; assembly: GCA_008921705.1. Lineage (NCBI taxonomy): Eukaryota > Metazoa > Chordata > Aves > Charadriiformes > Burhinidae > Burhinus > Burhinus oedicnemus. Next base: position 505,647 of record VFFE01007869.1, read on the forward strand.
ACTCTCGAAGAAGTTATTTACCCGTTCTCCTTTGTTATCATCCCACTCAGCTTTACTAGAATTTCTGAGAAAATGAAGACAAACAGCCAAGCTGGATTAAAATCTGTGTTACTGGAAAACCATTGCATTGTCATTTCTGAAGACTCTTTCCATACTCATTCACAAAAAAACTGTAGCACAGGAAGCAGCAATGCAGCTGTTGCACATTCTCCTTCCAGCAGAGGCCAAATTAAGACACACAGAACCGTAGGCTACAACAGCCAATACTGATTAGTAGATGTCCTTCATCAGGAGAATCTCAAAGCTTGAAAACAGTGATTCAAGAGAAAAAAAACTCAACAAGGAAAGTATGTGTCATTAATGGCATATACACGGCATTGACGCCACCTCAGCCATCAATTTGCAGTGAGACATTTGCCTAAGAACTGTTTTCCGTATTCGTAAGAGCGGTATTTATATGCATTAACACTTCTAGAGCAGAGGACACAGCACTAAGGTGCTATGCAAGAGCTATTAATCGCAATGCAAAGATAAACAAAACTTCACACAGACAGAATAAAACTGTGCACAATGGAATCTGGCCAATGTAATTAAAACTTGATGCCTACTTAACAGTCAAACTGCAGACCTGTCAACAAAGTGCCACGTGTTACCCAGCTGAACGCTTGTCAAAGTAACCAACTCTGAAGATTTTGTACTTAAGTGAGTATTTCCGGATACGTATGGAACTGTATTTTTTTTTCCAAGAAATGAAATAGCTTTGATGAGGTTGCTGGAGTAACAGGCATTCAAAGACATCTCCCATCTTTTGAGATTATCTGTCTAAAGAAAAAATATTAAATTAGCCATTACACAACATATGTTGTTTTTCTTTTACTAAGTCCTTTATACACAGCAAGCATTCTTGATTTCAGAAACTTGAATCGTGTTGGGGCCCCACTAGCTCAAGCAATCTTCATCCTACAGACCAGCCTCTTTTCACTACCGCATGTCTGAAGTAATCTCCATGTTAATTACAGTTAAATTACCATCAGGAATGACACTTTGAAAACTTTACCTCTAAAATATCTTTATTCAAACTTTTGAAGTTAAGATTTCTGCAACTTCCATAACTTTCAGCTTGTTGCCTGAGGAAGAGTCTAAGCTATGTAATACAGGTTGGGCAATGCGTCTCCTTAGGAAAATGCATTCTATAAAACACATCCTTCCTGTTATCACTTCCGATGGAAAACACAGAAAGTAGGCTTGACACAACTTCGAATGATTTTATCAAGACTTTTCTTCATGTCTATCTCATGGGTAGCTAGCTGACCTAACTACCATGATTCCAATCTTGAGGGCAGACATAAACTCCTATAAATATTATTCAGAACTCAGATTCTATACACACAGTATTTGTAATTGAACTCTATTACACTAGCCTCTTCCACATCTAAATACACCATCTCCTCCTAAGAACCTTACTCTTGTCAAGAAATACAGCTCTACTTAATGACAGTAGGGTATTCAAATGTCAGACCTGCATACAGTATGATAAGCAGTCTCTTTATTACGAGACACCACCCTAAAATAAGTATACGCTTTTAAAGCACTTGAAACACCTACAAATAAACAACCCTCACTTTAATTTAAAAGAAGAAACTTGCAGCATTATCCTGAAACATAAGCATACTGTAACTATGCCAATAAAGTTCAAAAAGCTTAAAAAAAACCCAAAACCAACTACCAAGAAAAATACATGTTGTTTTATTCACTGACCCATTAAGAACACCCTCTGGGCATTCAACAGTATTCTTTGTTTGCTGTCTTGTCTTCCCATTGTTGTTGGCATACGCTGGGAAACTACTAAGACGCGATACACATTTATCTGCGTAATTATATCACAAATTTAGGCCACAATCTTAAAGCTTAAGTGTTAACACCCAGACATCGATTTAATCACTAACAATCCGGGAAATACTTTTACTGCTAACAGGCTGGAAATTAAGCATGTGCTTAAGTGCTTGCAAGACCACAGCCTTGGGTATTATACAAAACATTAAATTACATTTAATTTGGTGTTCACGGATGCTTTATTGAGCTATTGTCATCCTTGGTAAGGGACTGTCTATAACAATTATGAAATAATTCCGTAATGTTTTACGATAATTCACTGAATGCCTGTGATTGATAAGGCTTGCTTAACAAGATTTTGATTAATTACTCTTTGCACCGCCCCCCCCCATAAAGAGAAAAAAGGAACCATGACAAGTACAGACACATCATTTTCTTGGGGGAAGGGAAGGTGGGCTGGGAAGGGAAAGGAAGAGAAAGAGAGCAGAAAGATGACATGCAGTGTACATTGTTGAATGGCTCTATGATTTCTCTTGTGAATATTATCTCTGCTTACAGAAGAGCAATAAATCCCAAGCAAACACTATTTAGGCTTAGGGTTAATAATACGTAACAGTAACAGGCATTATAATAACTGATGCTGTAACTGTGCCCAAAAATGCATTAAAAACTCTGTAAAACTCACTTTTAAAGTTTTAAATTAAGAAGTCCAAGACTTTCAAGTAAGCGAAAATACCTAAGCAGTCTTTACTTTACCTTTAAGCGACACCACATAATTATCACTAACGTGATCTCAAAGCTGATTAGGTCTTTTTTTAGACACGGTTGTTTTGTTTATGTTTTCTAAAAACAAATTTCCTTGCCTTACCACATCATTTCCTGGCTGGGGCACATTTGTTTTTAAGATGCTTATACCATCTGTCCCGTGTCTTTTCCTTACGAATCACTGGAATAGAGGCGCTGGGTGTCAGCTCCTGGCTAAGGCGGCTGCTCGCCTGGGTATTCCGAGTGTCGTTATACCACACTCAGCTATTGTTCGACACTGGTAACGGGTGAGATGCTAATAACGACGATTAAAAATAGGTTAACAGCTGGAAATCTCGCTCTCCGGCCACTGAGAAAGACGACGTGCTTTTGAGGGCGCAGACCCCGAGTACCGTACCGCTGGGCCCCGGGATACCGGGAGGCCGGGCCGGGCTCCCCGCCGGCCGCCCCTCAGCCCCCGCCGCGGCCGGACGGCAGCCGGTACCGGGGGGCCCGGGGACGGCAGAGCCAGCGGCACCCCGGAACGCTCCTACCTGCGCTTCTCCGCCGCCGCGCAGCGGCCTCCAGTTTTTCCTCAGTATTTACGAATTTGCTAGAAAATTCTGAGGAAAACCTGTCCCCTCCGGTGCCAACCCGGCCTTTTACCGAGCCCCGGTGCGGCGCTTTCGACGCCTGCGGGGCTGCCGCTGCCCCGGCAGCGGCCGAGACGAGGGCGCTTCCCTCACCGCCGGCTCCCGCCGGGCGCACAGCACCGCCCGCCGCCTCCTCGCAACGGCACGGCGTCGGGGCGGGGAGGCCGCAGAACCGGAGAGGGGAGAAGCCCCTCTGAGGGACGGCCGGGCCGCCCAGAGAAGCCGGCCCGCCCTAAAGACGGAGAGGGGGAGCCGCCGCCTGGGGAGGGGGCGCGGGCCGGGCGGGGAGGGGGAGGCTCAGCTACCTGGATCCGCTTCCTGTGCCTCCGCCGCTCCGCCATGTTGTCCCCGTCTGCTCCGCCGGTGACGTGGGCCGGGGCGGGGGGGCGGCGGCCTCGCGAGAGGCGGCGGGAGCCGGCGGAGGGGCGGGAAGGCCGCGCCCCCCTCAGCCCCTCACCGCGCCCGGCGACGGCGGCGGGTCCGCCCGCGTCAGCCCCCTGAGGCCGCCTCAGCGGCTGCACCTCACCTCGCCTCAGCCCCCTCACCGGGCGGTGCCGCGCTCTGAGGGAACAACGGGTCTCCGCTCTGGTGGACAGGCACCGCAGCCCGCCCGCCTGCTGGCCGGGCCGGGCCGGGCCGGGCCGCTATCGGGCCCCACTACAGCAGTGTGGTTAATAAGAAACTCCCCGCTGGGGAGATGCAGCTTCTTCTGCTCCTGTGCCCGAGCTTCACCCCGCCATGCTCAGGCTCCAGCGTCTAAAGTCCAGCTCCCAAATCGGTCCTGAGGACTCCCGCCGCCCGGTTCCCTCGCAGGCAGCCGGGGCTGCGCATCAGGGACTACCAGGGCCAGAGGCAGCGCTCCAGCCGCCTCCTGGCATCGTTCGTCCGCAGGCCGGACAAAGCCGGGGTGCCCGTCGCCATTCAGAGGGGTCACTTGTTATCTGGAGAGTTAGCCCATCCCGCTGGAATAAAGGTGCTCCAGCTTTGTCAGTAAAAATCTATACGTTTAGTTTTGATACGCCTAAATAGGATGCTAGGCCTCAAAGACGCCTGATGTAACAGGCCTTTGTTAGTTGTTGCCTAATTAAACACGCTCTGATTGCTCGGATCTCCTCATATACCTACAGAATTAGATTCAGAAAGCAACCCATATAGAATAAAATGGCCTTTTGTCAGAGGTTGTCCCACATGCTTTTGCTATGAGGTCACTCAAGTTAGCAAAGCATATAATGGTTTATTCTGGCTCCATGTTTCCAAACCGCACCCTGGCACTTTGGGATGGAAAAGTATGTGCAGCGCTGTATTGTCTTGTCCAGTCCTTTCAAATCTTGTTGCCCCTTCCTATTCCCTATGATTTTGGAACCTCTCCAATTGAAAACTAGGTAGTTAAAAACCTAAAATTGTTTCCAGCAGCATATTTGCCCCTGAGTCACCATGCCAGTTTTTGTGTTTTTTCTGGTACGATGTCTTTTTAATGTTTTCCTCTTGCTGTTGCTGGGCAGAAAATCTATACAAGTTACAAATTAAGCTGACTGACTGCAGAGTGAATGAACTATAAAAGTGTAATTTAAAAGATAAAATTGTAGGTATAGGGAATTAAAGTTTTTATGATTACAATAAAACAAAGCCTTGGTAAAAGTAGGCAAACTGCATTTATTAAAAAAAATACATTTTTAGCTTGGCAATCATTTTAACAGTTATTTCATGTGCTTAACTTAGAGTAACAAAAGCACATCTGAAATGGAGGCTTCCTTGCAGAAGTTTTAGCCATCTGTAACTTATGGCTTGCTAATAATACACAATGCCTGCAGGAAGGGTTTTCGCATGGCATAGCTCAGAGCCTCTCTGCTATCCCTGCATAAGCAGAAGCTGAACTCAGCTGGGAAACTCCTCCCTGCTCTATGGGAGAGGCTGTTTGGAACTGCGCTCCTGTCTGCTCGCTGCCCTCCTTGTGAAGAGCACAATCACCTTGTGATGGGTCTTACTCCAGATCATCATCCCTCACACCTCTACTTTCAGGCTCTTTTAAGACCTTACTTCCCATATACCTTCTGTGTCTTGGAATAAACCCACCTTTAATGCTTAGCTCTTAATTTTGGGGGTTTTTTTTGGTGTTATATATTATCTGCAGCTCATCAAGCTGTTTGCTGCCAAAAAAGCACCTTGGATTTCTGGTGAATCTCTATTTTCTTTTTTTTCCACAGAACTTTTCACTAATTTGCAGAAGCTCTTCCCAGGACAGCTGGGCATGCGGCAGCAGATTGATGTGGTGGCACAGGGAGCAAACTGATCACTTCGAGCAGATCTATGGAAAGAATGGAGGGATGGAAAGTGGGCCAGGGAACGTGTCCTCTGGTGCGAGGCACTGGATGGTGAACTCCCTACCGCTATTGAGCACAGAGCCTATCAAGACTGAATATTACATGGGACAAACTTATTTGCAGTCATCGGTATGGTGGGAGAACAGGAGAGAAGCAAGTAGCTGAATCTCAAGAAAGCTAGGGAGAACGTTAAAACTGGTTGCATTTAAGGTTAGTGTCTATGTCAGCTGTAGCGCAGGTTGCAAAAAGAATCATTTCAGAACCATGCAATAAAGTTACAGTCCCTTAAGGGCCAACTGCTGTGTTGATTAGAGTAGGGTTTCAGAATCATGACCACTTAAATTACTGTTATGAAGGATATTGCATGCAAGTGGAGTGGTTTCCTCTTTCAACCGAAGCCAAACTGATGGCGTTTCATTAGCCTCTTTTCTCTCCTCCTCTTTACCTCAGCTGTGTGATCTAATACGGCAGTATGGATGCTGGAAACTTAATTCTAAAAAAGCTGGATACATTCATGAAACAAAAATGCATCATGAGCTATTAAATACAAAAATCACCTCTGGTTGTCTGCGTGATAGGCCCCTGGAGATAAAGGGAGTATTCTGAGATGTTTGCTTTGTTCTTATACTCTGCTTTAGGTATCCTCTCTTGGCCTCTGAGGCACAACATCAGGTTAGGTGTTGTCCTACTCTCTGGTACATATTTTCTTATACCCTTATATTCACTTATTCCTGGCAATTTATCAGCATTTGTGCTATTGGTAATCTCATTGTTTTGGGCTCAGTGTTTGTCATCCTGGATTCCTAAGATCATGTGCTCTTACCACTATGGCATAGTTAATACGTGCCAGAAGTGCAAGGCTACACGTTGGCAACTGAATTACTGCAATACAGAAAATGAAGTGACACTGAAAGTCTGAGCAAGTGTCTGTTCTGCTGAACAAACCATTCACTTGTAAGCAGCTTCCACTGGACCCATGGTTAATCCTTCTGCCTTTGGGAGAAGAGAGGGCAGAACGCAAATGATGATTACCTCGACTATTACGTTGACGGGCAGAAAGGCAGGCAGGACGGAAGCCAGGAAGGAAGGAAAGAGCTTCCATAGGGGGATCCAAGGACGACAGACAAAATCCCCAGCAATATGCTAGGAGCCATTTCCTAGATCATCTACAGATGGTAGCATGCAGGCTCTGGAGTGACCTCCCATTTCATCCAGTCAGTTTCAGCACTGAATATGGGTGCAAAATATAAGGAATATGGGCCTTGCGCTGTACAGCAAGACATACTTTCAAGGCAGGTTTAGCTAAAATCCACCCACAAATACATGAGTCATTACTCAGAAGCACACTCCAGTGTAGACATATCCTGAGTCACTTCCATCTCAGAAGCTTATAAATATTTAGTTAGCCACTTAGCTTTTAATTTAGCAGAACAACAAAGATTCATTAGACAAATCTCCAGAATGATCTTTCACTAAGAAGCTTCTTAAATACTTCCACTCTTGCAAGTTCCTTTTCATTTCTATACAACTCAGAATTATTTGATACATATAACTTAAAAAACCCCATAGTTGAACTAAGAATGAATTTCCCCTGATTCTGGTCCTTTTGTAATTAATTTAATCTATTTCAAATATCAGGTTTGCTCATTGCAAGAATACATTTTTATTTCAGCAATAACTGCTGAACCCTAATAAAAACATGACTCTCCTGATACAGAGTGGCATATAGCTGTTCCTAAAGACCATCGTCAATTCTGCTGGTCCAGCAGACCGTGCTGGACTCAGTGGGGATGTACCTGGACACATAAATATGTTAAATGGAAAATACATCAGTCCATTTTTTTGAAGAACCAAAGAGCCACTGAGGTTTTGGAGGGAAAAAAAAAAAAAAAAGGCTTGCTTGTATCTCTATTTTTGGCAGTGACAGGAGAGGAGGAGAAGAATGTTAATATTTAAGGATATAGCATTAAGAAAAACAAATTATTATTGTTTTATAAAATCATAAATTTGTTGTTATGACTACAAGTATTTGAGTTAAAAATATTTGTTATATAAAAATGTGATTCTTGAGTTTACATCTCTCCAATTAACAGATTCAACCAGAAGCCGATGATTGGTTTACAGACCATCTTTCAATGCAGACTGTTTACAGACTGCTGGAGGCCCATGAATCACAGACTGAACAGCACTCCTCTCTAGCACAGCTCTTTGAACCCTGTAACTGAAAGGTAATCAGCAAAGATGAAAACTAGATTGGCTTGGTGCTTTCTTTTTTTCCCTTGGTCAGCAGTGCTTTTTCTGTTTGCTGTTTTGGTTGATTGATTTTTATTTCAGTAATTCACACGCGCAGATGCCACATATATGTGTTTTTAAATTTTGATAAAGGAAAACATCTATTCATGTCTTCGCTGTACTATAGGAAAAAATACTGCATCATTCTCTATGCAACACGAACAATAGGTTCCTCTTTTCTACAGTCTAGGTAAAAGGCTTTGCATCCTCAACCAACAGGGAAATTGTTGGTTTAAGAAGAACATGTGGATAGTAGCAGAACTAATGTCTGTCTGGAAGAGTACAGACTTAGGTAAACTTGGCAATCGGTCAAAGGAAAGGACTGCATAAAGGCCAAGTCAACAGAATAATTCTTGTGGCCTCAATATAGGTGATAGTAGTAGCAAAGCCTTCCCAAAGCAAGAAAAGAGAGATGCAAATGAAAGGGCAGAAAGCAGCCCCTCCCCCCCTCCAATAAAAACCCCCAAACAAATGGAAGAGGAGAGGTGGGGTTTTCCCTTACCATGACATATATTCTTTTTATACTGAAATTGCCATAGCAATGTAGCTATAGCTATTTATTGTAACATGAAGGGCTTCGTCAAAATGAAGCTTCACAGGTAGCAGAACCCTGATTAGCACCGAGCCTCATAGAGCTGGCTGCTTATTTTCCAGTGAACAATAAAGGGCTTAGATAGGACATTTTTTATGCTATTGTCAGAGCACAGTACCAAAACAAGAGCTGTATCTAGGTTTGGGTGCTTTTCTGTAAAATGTCTGATGTTGAAGGTGACCCAAAACACTACACAACCAATAAACATTATATTAGGGTATTTGGAAAGTCTAAAATAGGGAAAGTGTCTACTTAATTTAAAAAAGAGAGGTGATTTGAAAAACTGGAGGTGATTATTTTTTCTGTTTCACACTTAAAGGATAAATTAACATTCTGAAAACTAGTTTGTGGAGGATTCACAATTGTATAAGGTCTCAAAATACTAAGTTTTGTAAAGTCCATATATGGATATGAGTTGGTTTCAAATATCACCGCCTTGTGGACCTAGCTGCTGGCTCTTGTTTTCATGTGCTTGATTAGAATGACTGCTTGACTTGGACCAGGTGGGAATTCTGCCTAACTGTTGTATATTTGTAGCATTTTTTAGACATTTTTCACCTGGGGAACTGAGCAGAGAATTATCTGTTTAGGTCCATATGAATATGTATTCCACATCATCATCACATACAGCAATCATGAGGTTAGAAACACAGGTTGTGGTAGGAAGGACAAGCCATTTCTTCCTTTTCAGGACTTTCCTAAATCTCTTATTTATAGTACAGAGCCATTTTATTATACATTTGCTATACCTTTTTATTTATCTTATCTTTAACCTTGGCCCTGTAAAAAGAAAAAGGAAATGGAAGTCTCTGTCCCTAGAAGCCTAGACATTTAGTGTACATACAGACAAAATCAGATACTTCTACAGCATCTCATAAAAAACATTCTCTTCTTCATTAACTGCATCACTATTACAGAGTAATACAGCAATAGATGTTAAGTGAAATGTTTGTAATGATGCCCCACATATTAAAATACATCATCTGCATCCCATTGTGACTTTAGTGGCATAGCAGTAGAGATTAATGCAGTGCTGGCATAGGCACCAGAAAGTCACCAAGCAGCACGGTTCTGCCAGCTTTGTTACATACTTGTGATTGCTAGCTACACCCTTTTGCAGCTGGAATAGGTGTTAAAAGTCAAAAAAGAGCTTGTAGCTGCTGAGAATCAGTAAGGCCTCAATGTTTACACCTAAACATAATGCCTGAAAACACATCAAAATCTGAAAAAATGGGTCTGTCTACTGATTCTATATCTTTTTTTTAAGATTTACTTTTTTTTTTTTTCCATTCTCTCTGAAGTGTTTGTAGGAGAGGAAACATTCATTACCAGTGGTATTTCCATCATTAGAAATAGAATCGATTATGTCTATTTAGGTAAATCCCTTTCCTTCCTATTTCACTGTACGGCTGTAAGCAGTCCAGTGCGTTTTGGCTCCTCTGGCACATCTTCTCCCAGTACAGGAAGTCATGAAGTCGTTCTTTTTGTCATTTTGGGAAGAAGAGCCCAATATGTGCAAAGGATCATATGTTTGGGTTTTTTTAAATTGCAGAAGTAGTACCAGACTGCAAAGTTTGCATTCCAGCTTTCTCTACTTTTGGTGTTGTTCATGTCTGAGCCATTTACAAAAACAGTCAGAACCAGATTTCAATCTTTCTTCCCTGGCATATGAGATTTCAAGTCAAGCTCCTCTGCTGTTACTTTATAAAAACAAGTTCAGTTTCTTCATATCCTTGCTCTTAACAAGCCGCGTGTACTTCAAGTGTGCCGCGTTTCACTTTGGAGGGGTAGTAGATAACCTCTAGCAGCTTTGCAGCGACATCTCGTGGCCTCATTGACCTGGAAGCGCATTAGAGATTCCTCTTCTAGGGTGGAGAAGGTCTCATTTGAGTTAAGTCAAATATTCCATACCATGAGGAGGTAGGATGCCATTTGAAAACGAATTCATTAACTGTCTTTAATTAGATAATTGACATTGTAAACATGATAGTCAATTGTACAAAAAAATATGTTAAAAATTGTTTCAGATGCTCAACAGAATTGGTGTCCCCAATTTTTGTTTATTTTAACAAGCACTTCTACTATATAAAAATATTTTTTTCCCTCATGATATACGAACAATCTACATTAAAAAAACATACAATATTTAAATCTACTGTAAAACATTTTTTCTGGTGTAATTAATCCAAGATGTTACGTGTTAAAATAACAGGTAAAAACATTGCAAACAGAATATGATTTTTTACATTGACAATGGTGTTTCATCCAAAATCTGAAAAAGTAAACATTTACATTACCAAATTCAACAGAAAACTCTCCAAGCTGCCTTACTAGTTTTAAAGCCATGAAAAAATGTAGAAAAGTTAATGAAGAGAACAGAGGTTAACACTTTTTGAAATTAATTGAGACAAACTAATTAGAGTCCAAGTTTAATATTGCTGTTGTACATCTTTTAAACAGTGTTATGGACTTATATTTAAACTTCTCAGCTTCAGGTTATAATTTTACTTTTTTTGAACACTATTGAGTATTCAGTAAGTAGTTCTTTATATCAAAAATACCCACAGATGATGCACAAGACATAATCCAAACACTTGGGAAAGAGTCCCATTATTTCATCAGATCAGTGATGTAAAGGTCAGCACTTCACTTAGGAAGGGATTACTTCAGCGTCTGTCTGCGATTTTGGAGTATTTTGCTGCATAGCATACCACACTGTTGCATTGGGCCTTACAGGGTTTTATCGATTAACCCTAAAATGGTACACTCCAGTTATAGTATTTGGAGATATGTGCACAGAGCCCCAAAGTGGTGTAACAGGTGGCAGTGGCAGTTTTCAGTGAAAGCAGAATCAGGCTCTGCTCTTTTTACAGAAAGACTTTTCTAGTTCAGAAAAGGAGTACTGTAGATATTTGCCCTTCTTCTCAAGGCTGCAAAGTTTGGACTGTATGGTATGGTAAGATGAACATCTGAAGTTGCTGTTGCAAACATCTAAGCACATATTATCTAGTGCATAAATATACCAAAGATATAAAATAATTTATCTCAGGCTAAAGTAAAAGAACAGCTGCCCACAGTCTAAAATATGAGACTACTCCCTCTCCGCATGTGTTTAGACACTCACGATCTAAACAGCAGTGTAGCTCTTGGTTTTTAAGTACTTGACGCCACACAAACTAAACTAAGGGGAGAGAATCTAAAGTAGCAATATACAGCAGATCCGCCATCTATCAACCCTCAATTTACAGAAATTAATTTTATCCAAAATATTTGTGTGTCCTTTGGAGTAAAGAAGTGTTCATGCAAGGGGCAGAGTGGAAGATGGCATGGTAGTATACTGACTTCCAAAGCCTAAGTGGAAGACCAGTGTGTGACCAAACCCCTAAAGAGGGAACAAAGGTAATTCACACAGAAATCATAATAAAATGTTGGGGGTTTATCCCTAGCTAAAAACTCTATTTTGTGGTTCTTGTTTGCTGTGAGGTAATGAATCATCAGTAGCAGAAGTGAGGGGAAACCATATTTTTGCATAGAAAAGGCAGCTTTCAGGCTAAAATTGGTGGCCTCTTCCAAAATGAAGAACACTGAGTGTGCTGCTGAGTGAAGGGCTTTCCATGGCTTGCCCAGGTGAGCTGAAAGGAAGGGTCCTGTGGCAGAGATTGGCAGGAACCGGGTGGCTTCGAGCCTGCTGCCTGCAGGAACGTTACTGTCCCAGTGACTGGTCTTCATGGTGGAGGCTGCTGATGCTTCCTCCTAACCTCAGCTCAGCTGTGCAATCACGCAAAGCAAATTCAAACCCCATTGATAAGAATGCCTTGGAATAATTGAAATTGCTGTTACGCATGGTATTTTCATGTCCAGGGTTAATCCCTGTATCTCATCTATACCCTGTATACCTTCCCAGGCACTTACGCAGATAATTCCATACTCTCCCAATGAATTCTGTATAAATTTTCTGTATAAATTCTGTTCAACAGAAGCAGAAGTCAGCTATGTGTGGAAGCTCTGACTTTTACTTGTAGTTCCTCAGCAGGAACACACTTTAAGACAGACAGTGCACTCTGAGTCTCTGACATATTTCAGTGATCACACTGGACTTGAATGAAAATTAAATTTACCTGTTAACTGTACCAGTATCCTTTTCAATGAATTGCACTTGAAAGTAATTGCACTAACATGTAGTTACATTTTTTTAAATGCTTTTCAGATACCACACTTCCTCATGCTGCATTTGCAGGTTATTTCGTTCAGCCCCAGTTATGACAGAGGTTTCAGGCTGTAGCTATCTTCTCAAACACTTTGTAACTTAAGGTTCCTGTATTGTTAAAAACATTTTATGTCCTGGACTCAGCTCAACTTTTCTGAAAAGCGATCATCTGGAAGTCAGCCTGAGATCCAGCTGTGTCACATGGATTTTCCCTGCTTTCTGAAATGATCTGTTCCACTGCTTTTGAAGTTTCTGGGTCCTGAGAGCAGGGACTATCCAGCGTATCGCCACTGCTATTGCAGTGAAGAGGGGAGGCTATGTCGGAGGGCTGATCTGAGGGTTTGCCTGGAGCAGGTGGCAGGGGCACGGACAGAGGAAGATTCATCATACAGAATACATTGCCAAGACGTCGGGACACCTTTAAAGACAAAAGCACAATTGCAGCAATTGCTTCTTGAAATAGAGTTAAAGCCATTAAACGTCAAGGCTGACTGTCATGTAGCAATGCCAGGGACATCCAGGAGATCCCAGCCATCTCCAAGGGTTATCAGTAGTTAGCGCAAGTGAAAAAAATCTCTTCCATTTTCCTCTCTCATATTTTTCTAGGCCTGGGTTCTTGCGGAAGGAGCTTGGCAATACTCGGCTTGGGAAACGGCCCAATGTGCTGGGCCTGACAGCAGGCTCCTCTTGCTCTCTAGGTGCTGCAGCACCCATGGGACAGAGGGGAGGCAAACTGCCAGCCAGGAGCGGGGAAGGTGGTTTTAATGAGAAAAGTGAGACATGGCAAGGGGTTAAAGAAAAGGAAAAGAACCAGTCAACAACAGAAACACGCAGACAGTTGATATTACTGGATGAAATTAAGAGCAGAAAACTTTAAACATAGAGGGACAGCCTGTCTGTGAAACATGTAAGATTATATTCCCAGAAAGGCTGTAGAAACCTCTACTTTTGGTATGTTTTAAAAGCCAGGTTGGAGCAAAGGCAAGTATGTATCAGAGCAATTCTTAACAGCTGGGAAGGGGAAAAGAGGAGTGAAACTGAGTTAATTTGTCAAACACATCTTTTCCATTTCCAGCCTCAGCCTAGTCTCCACTGCTGTTGTATCCTGACTCCGCTTCAAGCGTCTCTCAGACTGACAGTCCTAACCTCCCCTTAGTGTCTCCCTGCATGCTGCGGTAACACGCAGAGAAACAAAAGCAAAATACGCTGGAGTAATTTCTTTTCTCCTAATATTACGGTAGTTACCTTATAAGTGAGAAAAAATGCGTTTGTGTTTGCTTCTGGGACTTGCCATGATCATACCTGAGAGCGGATTTTTAACGCTGGTCCAAGTTTTAATCCCATTGTATCCAGGAGATGTTCTTCTGTTAGCAGTGGGAGGGTTTCTCCATCAATAGCGTGATCTTTAAATATCTTATGAAACGATAAAACACATCATGGTGTGCTAAAACAAACTTCACTGGTTATTTTTTATGCTTAAACCTGAAGTATAGACAATAAAAGGAGGAAATAATAATTTTAGTGTTTTATCCTCATATTTATCTCTTAATTGCAGCATGAGGTCTCTTGTTTAGGTGTGTGAATATCAGCACATTTGCCTGTAGCTTATCTACTTGTTCTTGGCAAGTGGGAACTTTGTAATGTTTCAATGTTAGCTCATTCTTTTGGGTTTTTTAGGAAGTGAGCAGCCTGCTACCAGTGAAAAAATAGTGTTGACCTTATTAAGGCTTTACCACAAATATACAAGACTTCAACCTTTTTGCTTGCATTTCTAATGATACTTTATTTTTCAAAGCGAATGATGCCTATAAGAGCTCAGGGGCAGTAGGTGGGGTGTACCGATATCCAAGAATGCAAAATTGCTTTAATCTGCATAAAAATTGTGCAGGGCATGTGGAGTGAAAAAATTAAGATACTTTTCTTATACTATTGTTTCGCTGCTGGTCATCCTGGTACGTGTCATGACTAATGACTCCAGATTGCAGCAGAAGTGCATGTAACTTCTCAGAGCATGGACTGGCTTTCCCTTTAAGAAGCAAGCAGCTTCATATCTTGAAGAGCAGTGAAAAATACTATTACATTTGTTAACTTTTCAACAACCAGTTAACCTCTAGCACTTACATTTGTTTGATAACCTTTAAATTTAGATGTTCCTAAAGACCCGAAAATGTGTTGAATGTTTATAATCACCTGGGCATAATCTGAACAGCCTGGGAGGCTAATGATGAAGTTGTATACATCATCAACAGTCCATTTGCGAATGTCTTCAATGGAAGAAATGTCTTCTCCATTCAGGATCAGGCCATGTGCTCCTTTGAGGAGGAAACACAAACGTTATGTTTGTAGAACTTTGCTGGAAAATCAGTAGGAAATGACTGTTAACATGAGAATTTTTACAATTCTCCAGAACCTAATATACCAACAGCAGTATGTAGTCACACATAGATACAGGAGTTCTAGACACCGAAATCATGAGATAATCAGTAGTAGCTGATTCTGGAGGGTTTTATGTTGGTGGCTTCTTTTGTTTACTGCTGGCACTGTACGTACCAGTCACTACACATGCAAATCATACTGAGGTATTTTCTGTAATGAGTACATTATCCAATGCTCTTGATTCCTTAGACTTTACTGTTATTTTCACTTAGCTAATATTTCAGTAGGCCCTTGCTAGCCCATAATGCCTACTGTGAGTTAGAAGGGCATACAGAAAAGTTATAGGCAGAAGAGAGAGGCTAGCTCACAATTTCATTCAGCAATTTTGTTTATTTTAATGGAAATTCCTTTTGCAGACAGGAACTGAATACTTAATGTACATTATATATTTTTTCAGTGATACAATGTGTCTTCAGTAGATGATCCTGGACAATCACCCCAGCCTGTTCTCATCTCAGGTAATGGGAAGTTTTGCAGGGCTCATCCACTGGCCCTGGTGCATTTAACAAGAGCTGCAAAGCTTTAGAAGCAATGACTTTTGCACAGGGGCTGGAGAGGCCTGTGTCTTATGCTCTGTTCTTGGAGAGGTCAAGTCTCAGGGATAAGTTTGTTCCTAAACGAGTGCAGCTTCTAAGGGGATTCCTTGGCCTGTTTGACACACACAGGGATTATGATCAGTGTATTTTGTGCTATGTTTCCCCCCGACCACCAGAGGTAAGGGAGAGAATGGAACATGTTGAACAGAATTGTGGAGAACCTCACAGTGCTGCTAACTTGGCAGCTTAGGGGTGACAAGTGCATTGCCCCCAGGGACTGATATAAACACAGGGTGACATCCTACAGTGTATAGCACATGGCACAGAGCATTGAAATAGTTAGAAGGCTGCTTTGTGACTTCTTGCTGTGCAATTGCATTGTCCTGCAGAGTAAAGCACTGCTACCTGAGATGCTGAAACCTCCATTATGCCAGCAAGCAGCACAGTTTGCAGGTAGGGAAAACCACTTTTTATCTTTGCTGACTTGGATTTACCAAGTTATTACTATTTGCAGCATATGAATTCTACATTTAGTTGCCATGACTCTATCATACCAAAAATTTGCTTAAAACAGAGGGAAGAAATAAGAGAACAAATCAATAAAAATAAGTAATATGCCACTAACTGTAATCTGGAGACCTCACAAACCTGAAGGTAGCAATGGGTTGCTGGGAACTGGAAATCCATATGGTAATGCTGAGAATGGGATTGCAGAAGGGTACATATACTTGTCATCAAAAGCAGCACAGGAGCTATTAGATTCCTTCTCATTTGTGTTGCTGCAGCTGTTGGTTTCAGCAGACATTTCATGAGTAGCACAGTTTTTTCTCAAGCCTTGTTCAAATTCTTTACAGTTTTTGGCAACTGCAGGTGGCTCAGTCTGGTTTTTGCTTTGTTCATGTTTGTTTGGTGTCTCCACCTCTGCTTCTTTCTTGTCTTCTTTCTCATCATCCACTGCAGCCGAAGCAGGGTCTGTAGGTTTGTCATCAGTTTGGTTCTTTGTGCCATTGGCACTACAGTCTGCAGTTTTGTGATTTCCAGCTCTTCTCCCTGGTCGACGTCCCCTCTCCCTTTGCAAAGTGCTGACTGGAGGGTATGGGCTGGTTGCCATGACCATAGTGTTGCCATGAATTTCATCGAGGGTGGCACGATGAACATATAAGTCACTGGGAAGGTGGCCTTCAGGTAGTCTGTGCCTGCCACGGAAAGCAATGGGACTAGCTGGCATCCCATGGTAAAGGAAAGGTGCCTCCAGGCCCAGTAGCCCTTTCCGATGAGCTTTCTCCATTTCTTTTTGCTGAAAAATAGCACTCATCTCCATTTCCATTCTAAGAGACACACAGAGCACAAGCAGTTAGGGCAGCTCAGGTCCTTCATCACCTCTTTTTTTCAGTAGCAGTTTAAAACTCAGATAATTGAACGGGCAAGAGTACTGCTTTTCTTCTCTCTCCCCTATATTGCTATGTGTGAGAGGTCACAAACTGCAGATGGAATGGCAAACCTGGCTATATTTAATGTGCTGATGGATACATATAGTAAATGAAAAGGAAGAGAAAATATATCTTCCATGTGATGCCTCTGGATAACATTTCAGACAAAAAAGTGTTATTTGTATATCGGCAATCCAGGCATTATTACAGTGATTATGCTCAGTTGGGATTTGGGAAATTGTCTCCAGGGTCATAAGGGTCAAAGACTAAAGCAAATAAGTGATTTACATTACCAATCAGAAAATTATACTGAAAACTGGAAAATGGCAGTGATACTGTAAATTATAAAAAAACTAGAGTTATATCATCTATGGAACCCGTGCATACATTCAGAGTAAGCTTATGTGAGTAAGCTCTTGATTAACTCTCCATAGTGCCTGGCACCTGAGCATGGCTCTGAGAGTGTGAAAGGGTGAGATCCTGGTGGCAAGTGTTCAGCCAGTCTTCCTCCTGGTGGACAAAGCCAATGCTTCAGGGTTTGTGCCAGCTTCCTGCCCCCGGCATAGCAGGTAGGAGGGCTTACCAGTGAGATATGGAGAATACAAGGTGTAGTATGTGTCTCCATTGTACCAACCTTTGCTGGCTTTCCCTGGAGTTCAGCTAGTGATCAAGCAGAAAGCTCCTAGAGCTCCACAGCTTCAGCTGGACCTCAGAGATGGGAGAAGTGAGCCAATCTACCAGACACAAACCAGAAATGGTTCAGTCTGCTTTGAGGAGCTTTCAGTGCGACTTCCACATTCTTCTTTGGGAAAGGGGTTGTGAGGGCAGCCAAATCTTTAAAGTGCACCAAGATAGCTTTCTTAACACTGCAGTGAGGATAACAGGTCAGAGAGAGTCTGACTTTTAGGAGAATTCTCATTAATGTAAAATCATCAGGAAAACGGTTTGGGCAAAAGGTATCTATTCAGATGATTGTTGCGAGGAGGAATTAGTTGATCACTCAATAACATTCAAGGGGTTTTCTCTGCCCTCTTTTCATCTTTGCAACAACCTCCAAATTATTATGATTTCAGAGATGTGTTTTGTTTATGTACCATGTCCTTGCACGTTTTGCCCAATTGTCGTTACTCACACACAGCTCTTGAGGTGAAGATAAACAGCAAATAACATTACATTGCTGACTACTCCTCCAGATAAGATAGCCTGCCTCTCTGAGGACCAGCAGATGGGGGATGGCTGAGCTTTAGCATGAGGCAGAGTCCCTTGGAGAACAAGGATTTGGGCCCAGGTGCTCAGCAAGCTGCAGCAAGTGCAGGAGATTGCCCACAGCTGATTTCTGTAAAGGGTGAAAGGAACAAGTTCAGCTCTGAAGGTGAGGTGTGCTGCAGAAAGCAGTGTGAAGCTAGTGGAAATTGCTAGGATGGCAAAAGACTAGGGGAAAAGGTTATCTCTTGTGTTGGTTTTTTTTCTGGGTTTGGTGGGCTGAGGGAAGAGCCTAAACAGGTGGGACAAGCTCTGATGTGGCTGAGGGTATATGTGATGGTCATGCTTCCTGCTAGCTATTTTACCTGTTTTTTTTAATTGTTTCTCTTAGTATTTTTGCCATGTGGTAAGACCTATGTGAAATGCATTGTTGGTGCAAATCTTGTGCTTAGAGGAGTTTGGTAATCAAGCTTTGCTGACTGAAGAGTTTGAAACGCTTCTGCTCTTGAGATACCTACTCAGAATTTTTCTGTTTTTTGCTCTTAGTCTTAACTACATGAGGGGTGCTGCCACTCAGTACTGTGCCGAAGCCCAGTGCAGGAGTGGTTGAAGCTAAGAGTTCCTTTATGGAAATGGTTTGGCTGTGAGGGAGGGCACTGGTGGTTCCTTAACCAGCTACTGATTACACTGGAACTGGTACAAATAACTGGACTGTCTATAGTCAGCCTGACATTCAGACTATTTCGTTAAGAAAGCTGTCAGCCCTAGTAGGGTGAAGATGTAGCTAATCATTCCAAGGGCCCAGCTGTAGAGGCTTAAAATGTGAGTGATAGCACACAGCTGTAAAGCTTGGATTTGTTTCTGACTTTTTGTAACTTCAGGTTGGTTGGATCCAGAGTTCAAGAGCTGGGCCTGAAGTCTGTGGCTTGTTTGTTTCTTTAACCAAGCTGAGAGGTTTGTTTCTTTTTCTTATATCATTTTAAGGCTAAAAGCAGAATAGGGACAAGCAGAAAGTTCAGTAGCTTCAGACTCTGAGAGATAGTCAAGGGCCTTTTGCTTCTTTGGGTGACTTGAAAAAGTATCTTGATCACTGTAAATAAAAACCCACAGAGTCTGTGACTTAATAATTTCCAGCTGCCTTTGCTGCCCTAATCCTGGCATGCAACTCAGAGCAAAGCTTCCTATTGATTACCTGGCAATATTTTGCTTTTGAACCAGTTCCTGTCTTCTGGCCACAGCTTCCATGGATTCTGTTTGCAGAAAGGTGTATCCTTAAAGGGAGGGAGGGGAAAAAAATAATCTTGAAAATTCACTTGTTTCCTCAGGCAAATGCACAAACCCCAGAGCAATGCAGAGATACTTTAAAAAGCTTTTTAAGACTTGAATTATGTGCTTCACCAGGAAGCTGATAAGACTTGAAGTTAAATCCCATTTGTGTTCATTGATTTGGTGGGAATATGTAGTCGAAACATGAAGTCCAACACCAGGTGTCTGCCGGATCAGACCTCTAGTTAGGCATACCTGCTATTATCCATAAGGGAAAGAGACAGAAGGGTGGTTTTATTTGGTGACTTATGTCTTTGAAGTACATAGAGCTGCTCAGAAAATAATAACGAACAGTTAAGCAGAGCAAACCTGCTCCTTCAAGACTGTTTTCAGCCTAGATGCCATGTAATTTTAAATTATGTTTCCGCTTGAGGGAATCGCTTATTTGAGTTCCACGCTGGGGGTGGGGGGAAACTGAAGCCAGAAATTGTTGTTTATAGATCTATATGGCATTGAGAATTTATTCAGTCTTCTCAAAGAAGGAACTTTAAGAACTTCTTTGTATAAAGTGGTTTATAAATTTGTGTAGATTGATGTGCAGCATGACATGCATGCCACAGTTGTGTTGCCATGCTATGATATCTAGCCTTCCTCTTAGAGCTGTGTTCTGTAATTTTGAGCCTTTATTAAAAGGACTTGTAGTTGCCCTACTTGAGTAAAATGACATGTGATATTATGATTAAAGAATATGATCAGTAAAGTAGTCTTTTAAAACAGCTAATGCTTATACATGAGCAAGAGTTAAATGTAGCAAAAAGTGTTGTTGATTGGATTAACTTGTTTAGCTGCAGCCTTCTGTTTAGGTGTGAAAATGCTTGGAAAATACAAAAGGAAAAGAAAACAAACGTGCAAATGATTTTGAAAACAGTACATTTAACAAAAGCTAAAATGGATGTGTTTAGACTTAAGCTGGCACAGTTTAGCATCTCTAGTAAGCAGACTACTTCTTTTAGTTAGGCTATTTTTCCAAAGAAAATAAACTGTTTATTGCACTACTGATAAACCTATGAAAAACTAGTAGGTGCAGTTTGCTTTCTCATTTACATGCTATCACTTTTCAGGATGCAGACAATGCTTCATTACCTGGGCCTGGGTAAACACGGTTGGACAATATATTTGGCATGTTTCCATGCTGTGGGACTGTGGATCCAAGGTGGGATGCTATATGGACTTGTCTTGGGTCCGCTGATGCCATCATTTCAGTTGAAGGTAACAGATCTCTGAGAGGACATAAATATGTTCAGACATGCAAAGGACATTGTTTAATTAAGGATATTCTAAGATCTTTATATAATCTGGTACAGCACATGCACAGTTATTCTTTAACTGCAGTGCTATAACAGAGAAGTGGTGCAAAATACCTGTCTACCAGTCGAGGCTCAAACTGGGAGGGAATCGCCTGCATTCTCTGCTGGCCTGTGCCCATTAGCTGAGGGTTTACTGCCATCAACTGATTTCTCATTAGCATCTCTTGCCGCTGCCGCAGTTCTGACACAAAGCATATACAGTTCTGTTATCAATGTAGTAAATTAGAAAGTGATTCTGTCTGCAGTGTAACTTTACCAGAAAAAAATAGGACTTTTTCCTCAAGTGCCAGCATTTTAGTATGAGTTAGCAAATCACACTTTTTTAATAGCAGCAACTAAAAAAGATGTTTCCACTGCCACCTTAACCACTTTGTTTAAATAATGTAGGTTTATACAATCAAACTGCAGTAAAAATAAACAGGATGTGCATGGTCAAGTGTACAAAAGGACAATTTAAAATTAACAATAATTCGTGTAACGCTATGAAACTGAAGAGAATAGCCGTGAATGTTAAGTTCTCTGCTTGATAGAGTCTTCCTTTCTAATACAGTTTTATTTTCAGAAGAATCTCACTAGCTGGAACGTGCCTTGTCATGAGACAGCAGGTCTAGAAAGAAGAGCCTGCGGTGGTGAGCCAGAACCTCATCATGTCCAGCAATGGCTTTTGTTGCTGAGCTCCTGTGTGATCTTGACTGTTCTTCCAGATGCTTAGCATCTCTTGATCAAATTCTAATGCCAAGAATCCCCCATGTTAACTTTTAATTACCTTAACAGAAATATTTCTCCAGTTACTCCCAAGATAATTTTGAAATCAAAGACATTTTGAAGAAATTAAGCCTGTTGCTAGCTGTTTCCTGTACACTGCACAGATAGCAATCCTATAAACAAATGCGCAGTTAGGTTTCTTCCTGCTTACCTCCTGCTGCCATGCCACTTGCTAATCGGTATAAGTGCTTTTCTTCTAGTGTTCCTTGTTCCCCCAGGATAGACATCTTTCTCATGTGATCTCGTGGAGTCATGCTGCAAGGAGACAGCAACAACTTTTCTGTTGTAACGAATGGAATCAGCAGGCCCAAAGACAAGAATAAGACATTCACAATCTGATCTCTTCTCCCAAGTAACTAGCAATAGGACAAGAGGAAACGGGTTCAAGTTGCGCCAGGGGAGGTTTAGGCTAGACATTAGGAAAAAAATTTTTTCACTGAAAGAGTTATCAAACATTGGAACAGGCTGCCCAGGGAGGTGGTTGAGTCACCATTGCTAGTTGTGTTTAAAAGTCGTGTAGATGTGGTGCTGAGAGACGTGGTTTAGTGGCAGACCTGCTAGAGTAGGGTCAGTGGTTGGACTAGATGATCTTAAAGGTCTTTTCCAACCTAAATGATTCTATGAACCATGTAAGCAACAGAGCAGGTTATACAAGTTAATCTCTCAGATAAGCAGGTAGGCCTTCTGCCAGTCACAGCTGTACCCTTCAGTGCTTGTAGATTGTATTGGTTACCATATAGAAACTTTCTGTTTTCAGGACAATGCAAATGTTGCCCTTATTTATACTGTTGTTCAGTGTCCTTGGGCCTTACTATGCAAGGAAAGTCAGAATGTTGGGAAATGTCAGCTGCTCAAAAGGATGTAATTAAGCCAAAGTCTTTTGCCTGCAGCCCCTGGTGTGTCACAGCAGTCCTGAGAACTGACGTGTGCTCATACTCAGGAAGGCAGATATCTTTGGTTTAATTTGGGAATTGTAGTAGTTTGGAGCCCTGTCTACTGTAAACTAAGTGAAACAGATGGAAAGAAATGGTAGAAATAAGCTGTTCCAAATGACATCAGCTCCTTAAGACTGCAAAATGAAGTAAAAAAGGTAACAGAACATGCTTTGTAGTGATGAAAACACTGATTAAAAACAGTGAGGCTCAGATTATTTACCTGTACATGTATGGATAATTAAAGCCAGGTGAAGAGTGGAAATCTAGACTGAAAACTAATATGCTACAAATGTATAGCTGAATAGCTGTACTGTCATTGAGGTGGATTGTGTGAGCATTTCTCAAGTCTGTCCAAAGAGGTAGGTGACTACATTACAAATGATCCTCATACCAGGGGAATGAATAACCACAGTATGCCCTGCTCAGGTTTTTGGGGAAATGATCTACAGTAGGATTATTTGTACAGATAGGTCATAAAGGAAATAAGTCCTGTAACCCACAGCCTGGATGTTAAAGTATCTCACACAGGATAGCTTTTTAAGTCGAGGGGTTGGCAGAGGGAGCGGGCTAGCTCTAAAGGCAGCAGGGGCATCTGTACATCCATTTCAAACTGAATTTGCACAGCCAATGATTTTTTTTTTTTTTAAAGTAAGTTGAAATGAAGGAGTTGAATTTTCTTCTCCATTAACTTTGACAAAATGGATTCTTCCTGTCTTCTGAAAGATGGAAGATGTAATGCTTAAGTGTTCTCATCCTGTGGACAGAGTTACAGCTCTGTGAGTTCAGCTGGCATTTGGTATAGGTAACAGTGAGGGACACCTTAGAAATGCAAAGAGAAACACAGAGAATCTACCAAAGCCAAAGAGAGCTCAAGTGAATTGTGCCTTTCTGAACCTTTCCACAAAAACCAGTAAACAGGAATCACTGAGAAACAAGATCTGAGCAACAAGATGTAAGGAACAGAGGAATGGCTGTGCCGCTAAGGGCAGCAGATTCCTCTCCTCTGCATCTAGTTTGGGATGTGAATCCCATGGCAGGGAAACCATCACTGACAAATGCCCTGACAGCAGCTACCTTCCATTTCAGCTCAGTGCTGACAACTGCTGAATTCATGTTAATA
>VFFE01007869.1:529366-617976 GCA_008921705.1 Burhinus oedicnemus
TTCTTTTAATTTTTTTTTTTTTTTTTTAAGTGAGGTTTTCTTTTAAATGCTGGCATTTTCACTGAATGTAGGATACCATGTACAGCGGCATCCATAGTGGAGTTGATTTGTATTTATTGATAGATTATTATCCACTAGATGACCAAGATTCACAGAGCATCACTTCAGGCAACATTAATTGATTCAGGCAATGTGCATTGCATAAGCAACTTATCCTTGCAAAGGTAGACTAGGTGGTCTGTTGGTTTGATCTGGAAAAGACGTAGCGTTGGAAAAAGTCATGGAATGATATGACTTGAAAGTTCATTGGTATCTTCTTCCACTGAAGCTGTAGCTTACTGCTTCCACTGACCCAGTTTTTGTATCATCATGAGCCAGAAGGAGGGTTTGATTCCTTAGTGAGGTTTTCACTGAAGTTGCTCCATGAAGTCATTCTGGGTCTTTTTTCATTGGTGTGCCAGTCAATCCTATCTGACTTAGCTTGGATTTCTTCTCAGATATATAGAAATATTTTTGGTAAAAATTTTCAGATGTTATTTCTACCGAAATTCTAATGTATTTTCCCGAGCTGAATGTTAGAATATCAATATGGTGTAAATTTTACTTAAACGACACATTTTATAGGTATATGTCTTCCACGTTAAATTGCTTGTTTATTTCCCTGAATTTCCTGTTCAGGAAAGTATTGCATTGATCAGGCAGAATAAATAGTTAGCTTAATAACCTAACATAAAGACTTGTATGTAACTCTGTGTCAGGAGGGGATACTGAACTTGACTAATCTATGTTATTCCACTTGGAAAAACACCTTTTTTGGTCACTTAGATGGGGTTCTGATTGCAGATCAAATTTAGGGTACTTAAGGTTCATACTATTTCCACAAAAACTAGCATGTTAGAAACCAACATCAGCAAAAAAAGATCTCTGAGGGAACAGGGAAAGTATACTTCTGATAAATATATTAGCTGGGATTTGAGAATAGCTCAAAATCTTGCATCAGGGTTCATATAAATTCATACACACCAGCTGTCCAGTATTACATTCATATATGGCTCTTCTCTGATCCTATTGCACAAATCCTGGCTGTACAGCACATTACAGGGATGAAGACAAGTTAATCTCTACCTTTAGAGTCTTACCCTTAGCAAACCCTTCTTGGCAGCAGGCAGAACCACTCACCCAGTACTAATTCTGTCTCAATTTATTAGATGAGAAGTGGCAAGACACGAATTTCATGAACCAGAAGCATTTGCAAATCTAATCATGCTATATGCAGTTTCAAAATGTCTATAGCAGTCTGTGTATCTATATTATTAGTTGCATTGGCAAATACAGAATAGTCTTATGTATTACATAGACTTGTTGGAAGACTTATTTTTTTAGTTAAATGCATTAAGATTTCATTAACGAATACCTCTTTTATTTACATCAAACACACAGAATTATCATTTTTTAAAACCAATGTTTAGTATACCTTTGCAGTGGCTCCACAGAGTGTTTGGAAGAAGCTGAGTATTATTTAAAATGCTCAGGTAAATCTGTGTCAGAGAAATAAGTTAAATATACAATATAAACATGTATACATGGTTATGAGTGAAATACATATGAATAAACTCATACATAGTCTCATTTCCATTGGCTCCCTTTTTAGAAAAAGCTCTCCTGATTCCTTGAGAAATCAGATGCTGTTTTAAAAAATAGATAAATATTCCAATATTATTAATACTCTAATTTTATTAACTGTAGTATCAAGGGTTCTTGCCCTAAACGCATGCTAAGAGTTATAAAGCCAGAGATTGTATTTATTCAAGAACCCACAGTCAGCAAAATAAATTACTTTTGGACAGAAAGAAAGCAATTATACCAACATTATGTCATACAGGAGTATGAAATGTGTCTTCCTAATTGGGGTAAGGTACCACTGGAGAGGCTGCAGGGCTAAATTCTAATCCTAGATACGCGGGCACAGACTGCTCAGAGACTGAGATTAGAGTGTAATCTTAAAACTGGATTGAGAACGATACATTCCCTAAAGAAAGGAAAATAACTATATTTATACTGTGTGTGTCAGCCGGTTGACTTTGCATTGCATGCCTTTACACTGAAATGAAGACATGGGTGTTTCATAATTTTTGAGCTAGCTAATTGGTAAGACTGCAAGCAGCAAGCCACTCATATTTTCTTTTAAACACAAGGGTCTCGGGAAGAAATCAAGGCTTAGTATTGGCAAACTCAATCCTTCAGGAACTAAGTTAGGTTCATAATAGAAGTTCATCGTGTTCCCTCTGGAATGGCTAGGAGCAAGGGGAAACTTATTCCTGCCTGCCAACAGTCAGCTTAATGCATTGACTAAAACCAAAGGTGGAGATGCACTGTGCTGAGCACAAACACACACCAAGAGCCCTCAAAGCCTACTAGGTGAGACGGACAGATGGTGGAGGAAAAAGAAGCAGTCCTGCCATTTGATACGGCATTGGAGGCAGAGAGATACAGGGAAGTAAGCAGCTGAGGTGGGAATTGTGCTTAGCACTTGTCCCTCTCAGCTCAGTGCTGTAACCACAGGACTGGTTTCTGCAGAACCGTAGTGCTGCTATTATTCATTTGTATCTTTGGCAGCACCCAAAGGCTCCATTTGGGATCACACTGAGTGCTTTAACTATGACTTTTGAAAAAGTAAGTAAAATAACTAAGCAAGAACTAATGAAAATAGTGGTTCTGGCAAAGAAATTGTGCACATGCGCGCATATATATATGTGTGTAACATTGTACACCCACCCCGTATCCTGACAGACTGGTACACAGAGAAGCTGTTTACAGGGGATGAGTCTCTCTATTACATCGGTTACATACACAGAGGTAAAAGCATGATGTAATTTGTTTTCCTTGTGGATTTATTTCATAATTGGGGATGACATTTGAAACATTATCCTCTTGTCTGATTCTTTTAGAAACCTAAAGATTGCAAAATGTGGCATAAGTGGGATCAGTTAAAGGGAAACTAAACTCTATATTTTTTACTTTTTTAATGTTTTTACTTTTAAAGCATAAAAACAAAGTTTTTTTTCTTTTTTTGTTTTTAAATACTGGAAATGGAAGTCTTGGGATGGAAAGCTTTCTGATGATTGGATAGCAAGGCTGGTATTTCCAAATGAATCGCAGTTGAATTTTAGTGGGATTTGTGTCTCACTTTAATATGAAATAGTAATGCAAATGACAACACTCTCAGTGCCAAAAGAAACCAGGTACTGGAAAGAGGAATGATTTTTAGGAAGGCTATTTGAAACTATTTTTATTTAACAACTCTTTAACTTCACTGGCTAACTAATAGTTTGAATCTAGAAAACTTGTACTGAATCCTCAGTACCTTCCCTTTTCAGTTAGGATATTAAATATTGCAGCAGTATCCCTTGGACTTCCCCAAATCATCTGATAAAACAGAAAACTGCATTTGATGTGTCTTACACCACTATGGTAAAACAAGATGGTGCGGGTTTTTATCATTAATCGTTTCAGGTTAGCTTTCTTTATTACAAAACAAAAGACAGCACACACTCATCTTAAAAAAAAAATGTTTCCAAGTGTGTTAAAATATATGTAAGTCACAGATGTCAGATACTAAAACCACTGTTATTTTCCAAACTCATATATGAAGTCACAAGTTTTAATACAAACTTTTTCCCCTTGTGAGATTAACGTGTGAAATTGCACACCTGATCTTGTAAACAGACTCAAAAATCAGCATCTTGAACAGACTGAACATTTTCAGCTCCAGTATGAAGGATTATACCATGATAAAATCACTTGGGTCAGGATTGCCTCTCTCTCTTACTCTTTCTGTATCTCTGGGGCACCGGGGAGATACAGAAATTCACATATTCTCTAACTGAGGAACTTGAAATTTTAGCTCTGAAGGCAGTGTTATAGTGCCCAAGCCTTTCTCAGTCTACATATTCCGCCCACATATTCAGATAATAACAACATGTAAGGAACCCTTATTATGTTATGATTTTTTTTTTTTTTTTTACAAAATATATCACACTGCATACATTGGCGTTCCACAAAGCTGCTAGCACTGGGGTTTGTTACAATGGCTATGCACACAAGCAAAATTTTAATTAGGTAGATCTCGTGTAGGTACATCAGACTAAAACAGCCAAATATATGTGTGATGATAGCCTTGATTAATTCTGATTGCACACTGATTTAGAAAACCCACTGCTCCAGGAAGTATCTGTAAAATATTGAGGTTTTTCTATTGTACTTTAAAAAGATACATTTGCACAAAGGTTAAGCTATATGTATTAATAACCAGTTAGCTTTTAAGAATATTTTGTTATGGTTAGACAAGACAGTGAAACATTTATGCATGTACATTAAACAACTCAATCTGTATTTAAAGTTTTCTAGAAAAATACTGAATATGCAATGACAAGCCTTCCCAAAGTAAAATCCTCTATTTGTGAAATAGATCATTAAATTTTTCCAAAATGATCAAGTTTATGTCATAAAAATACTGTGTTTCTACCTGAATACGCAGGATTATTTACCCATAAGAATACATATAGCAGATTGCTAAGAAATCAAAACATAGCTAATCACATACTTTAAATTTTCTGTATCACCCCTGCCAATTCCTAACTTTTCTCTCTGCAGTCCAGTGCTGCTCTTAAAGAAAAACACCATGAAGAAGTCTGCTTTGGTCTGCGCCGTTTCTGTCATGAGATAAGTCTTTCCTATCAAAATCTGAAAAATCATACACCTCTTGGTATTGCTTAGCAGATGTTGCATCGCCATTTACATTAAAAAATAGCACTTTTTATTTCATGTATACTTACATCTATTGTGAAGACCTTAGTTTGGTGTAAAATGAAGACACCATGAATGTCCAAGAGTATGTGCCTTCACTGTAAGTCTTCCTTTCAAGCTGCCTCAGTAATGTGATTGGCAGCTTTTAAAACACATCAAGATTAACATGTCAAAAACTGCCTTAACTAACGCTGACTTTACTTTAAATACAAATTCAACTTATCTTGATTAGCCTTCATCCCTGCTTCTAAGCCCTACCCACTCTGACATCACAAGCCCTTCTCCAATACCATCCCCTATCCAGGCTGTAAAAACATAATTACAAGAAGAGCACTACACTGATCTGATAAACCTATTTCACATTTAACCTGCTAAGCTGTTGTTAGCTTTTAAGATGCTTGATGCATTCACTTAAAATCTTCCTGTTGCAACAAGGAATACGAGAAAAGGCTAACAATTGCCTAGCTCTCATGCATTGTGTTACCTATTTATACTGATTTTTAGAAAGAGCATACTTCTGACTGTTGGCAAGCAGTTACTCCAGAACTGTGTTATCCCAGAACTGTGTATCCGATTGGATCGGGGGGAACTAGAAGATGGAAATCCTGTTAAGCATATTGTGAGGCTAACACAGGGATCAGATGGTTATACTGCTCAAGCCGGCAATTTACTCTTTAATTCTCACTGTCAGTGAGTTAGCTGTCAGAACAAATGCCTGGTAAATGGCAGATTTTAAAATGTCAGGGAGTGGTTAGTTTCTTCTAATATCCATGTCAGGTGGTGGGACGTCAGGGTTGGTGTTTGTTAATCTCTTGTTCACCTGCCAAAAGTTTATCAAGTGCATACTGCAACAACAAAAAATTGTCCCTTGTCCTCTCTCAAGTGCTAACACAGTGCCTAAACCTGGCAAAAATGGACCCATTCCTATTGACAATCATTCTCAGGGAAGTGTTGTTAGCAAAGGGATGTAATTCTGCTATAGTTTAGCACGTCCTTACAGAAAACAAACTATTTTTTTTATAACGTAACACAAAATACATATATAGTATCTAATGTGAGATTACTTTTTAATTTTTTTTTAAAGTGACTGTGACTCTAAGGATTTTTTATTGTAAATGCTATCATGGCTATTTTGTTGCTGTCTGGACCTTCTTTATAAGGAAGAAAATCCCACCCAGTATCATTGTTTAAAATGGTTTTAAAAATAATTTTAGGACTTCCTTTAAAAAAAAAAATTAAAGACCAGCTAAAATAACCTCAGAATAATTTTCATGTGGCTGTCCAAATCCTTGCATGACAAGGCATCGAAGGAGCATTCTAGGCTTAAAGATAATTTTCAGCTTGTGTTCAGTCCACTCGGTCTGTAACTGCCTACAAAAGCCTGTGACTTGAAATGTAGTGAGTAGATGGTCTTGAAAAAAGTTCCTCTGCTGGGATTTTTCAAGATTGTCTAGGTGAGGCTGAAGCAAATGCTTTGCAAGATAGGGGGTTGCCCAAATAAACTAAAAGCAAAGTCTTGCATCAGCATCCATTTTTCATCAGATGTTTTAGTCCATGTGAATCACGTTTCAGGAAAACCACAAAAAGTTTAATACCAGGAAAAATTACTTCCTGAGGTAGAAGCAAAACCACCAATATAATAAGCATATATATTTATTTTTTCCTGTTTTACCTAATGAGGGAAGTTTGGAGAGGGAGCACAGTACTTCGCAACACCCCTGGCATCTAGCCTTTGGTTTCTGGCACAGAAGCAGGATTGCTGTGTGCTGTAGTGAAGTGTGACAACCACAATTCATAAAGATGCTTTAATGGTCCCTCTCTGGAGAAGATCTAGTTGTTCTTGACTGGATTTTACAGACATCCGGCAGGGGTGTATTTCTGAATCATGCAGTGGTCTGTGTGTCTCTCAGCAGTCCTGTTTCTGCTGGTCGCCTTCACCAATAGGAAAAATGGCAAAGCAGCAAAGGAGGGAGAGAGAGGGATATAGGAGATGAGTTATGAATAGAACAAAGTAACGTAGAGTATATCACATTGATCCAAGCCTTGGTCTGTCAATTAGTATCACTGTTAGCTAAGATGGTGTAGGACAGTGTAGTCCCACGTTATCCCCTTTGCACAGAGGAATGTGAGAATGGGGAAACACTGACACTGAGTTTCCTCTGTGCACAGGGGATAACTGTAGCCTGACAGCTCTCACCCAGTATCTGGTGTTTGTAGCCTGAGCTGGCAACACCCCATATATACTAATGCAAAAGATGGAGCTGGAGTCCCACCACCTTCTGTACAGTCTTACCCAGAGTTATTGCCTGGGGTTACCTCTACGGCAAGCAGTGCAGAAATCTCAAAACTGGAATTTACCCACCTGGTATAGGATGCCCCAAGAGAACATCACTTTGTCGTAGACCACAAGGAATTGGAAGAATGCTATCAAAAAACCAACAGTTTTTGGCAGTTTCTGTACTATTCTAAAGCTGAATTAAGAACGAGGAGACTCTCTCTCTCAATTAATTTCAAAAGAAATGTCAACTGCTGTCACATCTTTCTTAATTCCTGGAGTACCAAAACGGGTTGTCAGTGTGGAATGAGCTCTATGCACTGAGGTAATAAAGTCTTATTGTTGTCACTAGACATTTTGACAGCACTGATTTGGGTCAGAACTTTATTTGTTCCCTTTTGACAAAATCAATGGCAGACATGGCTCAGCTGATGGGATTTATGGTCTTCAAAAATGGAAGGCAAAAAATTGTATTAGACAATTTTATTACCAGTTCAAGATTTATGTTGTTTACCAAAATGCAATGCTGGAATGAATTTGTATAAATAGAGAACCTGCTAAACTAGAGTCTAAGCAGGTTTTAATCCACTGTTTCTAAACACTGTCTGTCATAAGTGAGGAATCTGTGAAAGAGTGATAATCCTTATTTCTTCTCCTTATGAAGTTCACTGAAGCAAGATACACTTCAGTGGAGACTTATTTCTGTATAATGAAATGAGCTGGGTTGATGCAGAACTTGGCAAATGACTGCTTGATCACAGATCACCCTGTCTTTTTCCAAAATGAAATGTGTTCAGACATATCAAATTCTTTAGCTAAATCTCACTTCCTTCGATGTTTCCCCCAAAAGGTTTAAACTAGAAGAGTAGAGCACCCACAACTGGCAGCATAGGTAAGGAAAAGAGTGGTATGATGGATGGGTTGGGAAGTCTGGGACCAGTAGGCTGCAAATCCCAAGAATGAGCTTGAACGAGAAGTAGCGTCCCAGAATCCTGGGATTAGAAACAATCACCAGACTCTACAGTGACACAGCTGCTTAGAAACACATGAGATCTTGCCTTTGGGTCCACTCACAAGAAACTGAAAAATAACTAGAGAAGGGAATGGGCAAAGCTGTGTGTCAGTGTCCCTGTAATCATCTGACATCCTGGATATGCAGAATGTCCATTAAGCTGCAGCACTCCTTGGGAGTTAAATTGTTTTTCCAGTCCTCAGATCTTTCTTTGGTTGAAGGGCAGGTGCTCTAGTTCCTTGATGAGTTGCAGGACACTCTGAAGAGGTAAGTGCCCAACTTTGGTGTTCACCATACATACACACACTAAATAGATACTGACAAGATGAGCAAATCCTCACTGGAAAGGTGACAGGTTGTAACACAATTGGCTGTCCAATGGAAAAGCATTACAGTTACAAGAGCTCTTGAGAGAAGTTTGGAGAGAATAGGTGGATTACACAGCTGTCTCATTCCCAATGGAAATCTGGGAATTAACCAGAGAGAACTGGACCCAGTCAGGAACAAAACGACTGAGTTTTACTTATCACGGCTGATCTCAATTCCAAAAGCCAGTGAGCGAATTTAAGTGATGAAATATGGCTAACCTTTAACTTCCTTTGAAAACTAAATTGACCAAACATTCTTTGTTGAAAGAAGACTGTATTTTATGTATCCCTGAATCAAAATGGTTGGAAAGGTCTGGATTTAAAACCATATGAGTTGAGGTTTCAAAGACCTGATTTTTTGTTTGGCTAGCAGGACTGAAATGTTTTGGTCAAAACTTTCAGACTGGCGACGTGCTGAAAGAGCAAATCAATTGGTAAAATTGTATTACTATTTCCATGCATGCACACCAGAGGTAATGGAAGCTGCACTCTGCCATGTTTGTGTCATCTATGGAATTTCATTCTTCACTCTGGGAGTGCCGTTTTACATTTTGTGGCTGACATGTCCTCATATTTGCTTGCCTGGGGATTTTTTTCATTAGCCTGTGTATGGATTTAGGGTATTTTTGGATGTGGAAGGGCAAATTACAACTAAATTGGTACCTCATTCAGTAAGAAAACTGTTGAGTAAATACTCTTTTTTGAACTAACTATTGACATAACAGCTAGAAATGCAGGGACTCAGATGCTGTCATTTAGGATGACCCTAAAAATGCTTTATAACCAGGTCATATATCAGCATAAACTTGCTCTCTCTGGCAACACATATTTAGGTTGAAGTTCCGCAGAATGCAATGGGGAGTTTTGCTGAACTGTCCAGACCCATTGTACCAGATGGTACCGTATGGAAGTAACACTGATCCTTTGACTCTGTTGATTTCTAATTAGATTTCTAGTAATTAATATAGTTTGCAGGCCTTGCATGAACTCTGCAGATTACCCATTCATGTAAATGATTAACTGAAAGGGGATTAATCCTGGCATAAGTTCAACCAAAAAGCATTTTCCAGCCTGAAAATCTTCTCCATCAGACTAGTATATGGTAATAGAGAATGAAACATTTAAGTTTGTATTTGTGTGGTTCCATTTAAAAAAGAGTAACTTGATATAACTATACATTTGTTGCGATAGATCTTTTAGTCATGCTTTTTATGGAAATCAAAATGCATATTCCATATGAGATAGTAGTTGGAAAAATGTATTTATCATTGTTATTATTTTATAGTAGGTAAGGTAAATTCTGGCTTTGAGAAAAAGGATGTTTTAGAATTCTACAGTTCATGTTTAGCAGCTCATGCTGCTATATGCAAGGTTGATGTTCTTGTAACTGTAATAAATCAGTGGCAACAGGGGCCGTCACACACCTCTGCTCATGACTGGTGCATCCAGCACATGCACTTGCAAGATTGTCCTGCCAAGTGTGCAGCCCCTTCAGGTCAGGCAGAGCCCACCTTTGCATGCTAGCACCAGAGTTTCATACCTTCACCTTTTGTTATGTTTTGCAGTGTGAAAGTACAGTGAAATGTCAAAACCTTCCTCAGCCTTTCCACCCATGAAAAGTCTCACTGAGTTTAGGGGACTGTTTAAGGTTACTCAGAGGCGTATGCGTTTCTGAATCCAAGGTTTTAGCTGGTTTTGTATGTTCTCGGTGCCTCTTCAACCTCCCCGTAGCCCATGATCAGTCTATGGTTGTATATAAATGTGGAATAAGGGGTTGGATTTAGTTTCATTTACATTTAGAATTACATTTCACCCAGTGAAATGTATTTTAAACAGCTGCCTCAGGAACTACTGTAGGCTGATGGTCTATTAAAATCAGAATGTTGAATATTTATTTTGTGGGAAATGATGAGGATATTCGGACACTTTGGACCAAATTGAATCCTCAGGCATGCACAGTGCTCTCAGTGCAGGGAAGTCTGGAATGAGTTTGCTCCAAGGAATTGTCAGTGTTGCACAATATTTCTGAGAGTATAAGAATATAAGGAAAAACTATTTATCCAGTTGGCAGAACACTGCTGCGCTCCACCTGGAAGCCCAGGCAACGTTTCCAATTCAGGTTCTGCAGAGCACTTTCCGCTAGTGAGTGCAGCTGCATCTATTCATTCATCCTTGGAGAATGGTTCTTCCAGCCCATCAGGGCAGACTCTTCCGAAGGTTTTTGTCTGGCCCTAAAGCCAATCTCTGCTGCTTTGTGAGTTGCCTGGGTGTAAAGAGAGTCAACATCAAATCAGCGGATGACACAGATATTGTGTTGTTAGCAACATAGCATTGGTGCCAGCTGAAGGCTTCTCAGCTATGTAGGCAAGACTGAATTTTGCTGCCTTGGTTATAAGGGATCAGAACAGGGTCAAGGTTGGAGGATGAAGGGAAGGGACAGCGCAGGAGAGAGGGTGGAGAGAGCTGTGGAGGGCATGGTTTGATGTACGTGGCTGGGAAAGATGAGGGCAGTGAACCTGGTACTGGAGCAGGCCACTCTTCCCTTACCCTCGTTTGGCAGCAGCTCCTGGCACGTGTATTCTGAGTCAGCATAGCCCAAGAGCAAGTCACCTGGCACTGGCAAAGTCAGCAATGGGGCAATAAACATTTTTCCACCCCCGGCAATTTCTCAGCCCATGCAACTGCCCGCTTCACCTAGGCAGCCTGCAACAAATCGAGCCAAGCAAGAGAAGCTCATGGATGCTGCTGCAGGCAGTGACAGTCATGCAGAAAGGGGAAACAGAGCAGCAGAGATGCGTGCTAAGGAAAGGGAGAAAGAATAGCATGGCAGTGATTCAGTCTCCTTCTCCCAGAGAGAGGAGAACAGTGGCTTCACTGGGTGTGAGCAAAGCTGGGGAAGGGAACTGCCTTAGACACAAACGAGTCACTGTGTTACTACATGCTACAGGACTCGGAAATTAAAAACTCCTAGCAGATAAATATCCAAAATCATTGAATTCTGTCTAAATATTGGGTCAAGTGCCTCCTTGGTATAAATGCAATGATTGTATGACAGCAAGGATGGGTTTAGTCCAGCATGTTTAGATTCTGTATTACTTTAAATAGGTGCTTGGGGTTTTGTTTTCTGTTAATGGGTAGTAACGGCCATCCAAAATAGACTTACTACTTTGCTTGGGTTTCATTGAAAGAGACACTACTAAAGGGAGAGGAAATCCCCAAAACGATACTCAGTGATTAAGTACATAGAATATAGGATTTCAGTGTTTACAAATCCTTTTTTTCAAATGAACTTGTGGCACTAATCCTCTAATGGCATTATTTCTTTGGAATATATGCCGGATTAAGGAGTCACAATGAGGCAAAGTACAAAAATCCACGTTAATCTCTCACCAGTGGATGCTGTGTGGGATGCAACTTTTAACTATTTTGTTCCAAAATTGGTTCTGTTCCTAACCTTGCCCCAGGTCTACACAGAGGGAAGAGTAGATCTAAACAACTGTGACACTGAGCAGTCGGCAGATGGTCACAAACCATTTAACTGGATAGAAAGGGGAAGGCGTTTATTATTTTTAAACTCCAAAAGCTAAGCTTGCCCTGTGCTGTCCATGACGTACTGCAAGAAGCAGACACACAAGTCCGCAAGGCAGGAGCAGGACACATGTTCAGAAGTGTGCCATGGAGGAGCCAGCAACCCACACAGCAAGAGCCAGTCTAGCAGCTAACGGGGGCATGGCTGGGCCTGGCCGTCGTGATATATTGCATGTTCACAGCACAGCCTGGGACTGTTGCAAAGTAATGCTCATGCTTGCAGCCCAGTGCAGCCACCTTGCTCTGGTTACCCTGCTTTGTTTTGGGATAACCCTGCTGTCCCCTCTTTCCTCATAGCTGCTCTGAAAAAAAGGTAAAGATTTGCTCTCTGGGAAGAGGAAACTAGGCTACTGCAAAACTACATTTCCCTTCGCACCAGATTACAGGGATGCTGTCATGGTGCCATGAGCTATTTTCACTATCATTCAACAGCCTAAAGTGGTGAAAGAATTTCTGAATGGGCAACACATCACCTAACATACTGATGTCACAGCATTCAAATTAGCTCAGCCTAACCACTGTAATTGGTGCTTAACATGCTTAAGGATTTCTCCAGTTCCAGAGAGCAGAGATTATCAGATATTCCCGTTCTACGTTCTCATTGAACTGCAGCGGGCATCGAGTGTCTTGGGCCAGCAGAGCCCAGCACATGTGCACAAACACTTTGTCTCCATTTCATCCCTGGCCATCATGTTAAGCACAAGAAAAGTGGAAAAGAGCTGTCAAATTCAATGAGTTCCTTACCAACAGAAATGCTTGGGATTTTCAATAGTGTGCATGGCTGAGATGCCTGAACACACGAAGTGAATCAGCACACAGGGAGGTGATCTTTCCCCATTGATACAGGTCTGCAGTGAGATGCTAGTTTCAGAAATTGGGACAGGACAGCCATTCCTGGCGTCAGAACATCCTAAAGCCAAGGGAGATCCTTTCTGTTTGGGAATAGAAATGTGCCCTCCATTTCTGCAGGGAAAGACAGTTCATCGCAGTGGTTTTCTGCATTTTTTCCTACTGTAAATGTTTCCCAGTGTGGTACTTCTCATGGGCAGGAGGATTTTCCTGATGTTCACGTTAAGTTTTTTCTTCTCGTAATCTTACCCTGTTGTCTCCTAGCTGCACCCCGTGCCTGATTCCACCCTGTCTGAATCATTTGTACGTTGACACACTGAGTCAAGCCTGTCCTCACGGCTGGTGTCTGCTCAGCTGCTTTCAAAGGAATCGTTAGTTTTGTTGACCAGCTTTATCATTCCCCACCAAAAGCACTCCAGCTTGCATATGTCTTTAGTGTACACATATCAGTGGATGGTCCCCTGTATTTAAGGAAGTATAAATTACATTGCAACAGGTGAAGACAAAAGTGAGCAGGAAATGATAAGGGCAACAGAGAGTTTGCTACATGAGGGGAGACAAGAGTTTGGTTGCTTTAGCCTACAAAAGTGAGGACCTCATAGATTAAAAAGAATCATCAAAGCTGAAGAGATTCATCATAAATGGCCATGAGTATGTGTAAGCTAGAAATTGTAACATTCACCGTCATGGAAATCAGATTCTAGGGCAGACAGACAAAAAAAGGTATAGTGAAGTTTGATATATGTATACATATATGAAATGTTTTCATTGTAATGTGGTATTGTGCTGTTGCCTACAAGCAGTTTCTGCCAGATGATGATGCGGTATGCCCTCTCCTCCCATGTCTCCTGTTGCCCTAAAATGAACAGGAGCACTCTGGTCCTCTGTATTCCATTTTCTTACTGAACTGTGCAACATCCTGCTCACAGCACGGCTTTGCTCAGCCTCCAGCAGTATTTCTGACCAGTATGGACAAAAGGGGTGGGAAAACAAAGAGCTTTTCTTCAGGTAGTCTTGTAACCTGATCTATAAGGTGACTCAGCCTCTTCTAACAACAGCTGTTTCAGGGACATGCAGTGGTTAGCGTGCAGTATCGAAGTCTGTGCTGCCACTTCCTGATTTCTGCCTTCTGAGTGATCTAAGCTGGGACATGATCAGAGCATTTAAATGGACTTCTCAACACTCCCCCAGAAAAGAGAGGTCAGGGACAGCAGGCTGACACTGGGAGACAGTGCAGAGGAATAGAGACATCGGGAAAGCGCCCACAAGCCACTTGTGCAGAGCTGCTGCTATCAAACTGATGAAGACAGAAACTTTTGAAAGAAAACTACGTGGAAAGTCCCATTAGGGAAAGAAGTGAGGTTTTGTTTGCGTGTCATGGCTCACTACTCCTGCAAACCCTGAAGTACTGTAAAACGTGAAAGAGATCCTCAAGTGTACCAATGGAAAAGACAGGTATGTTTCTTTGTCTGTTTAAAATACTACCACTCTACAGCATGAAAACACAGACAGGGTAACCAGCATTGCTTTACAGCTCAGTAAATGTGCGTGTACAGCTGTGTACATTGTTTTGTATAATTTTTATAATTGTAAGAAATACAGTTGTGACAGGCTATGAAGAGCAAGACTTTAAACAATGCATCAGCTTTTTGTAACTGTAAGTGCTCTGCCCTTGAACACTTGTATCATGGCAGATAACTTCCAACACAATAAGAAAATTTACATATATATACACATCAGTATATATACCTACATTTACACACACACACACACAAAAGGAAAAAACTACATTTGCTTTATTTTGACGTATTCCCCCTGACCTGGCTCTTGCTATAATAACATGAAAACTACCTGTGCAAGTCATAGGGTTTCTGATGCTTCTTCATGTGTTTCTCACTTTTGGAAAGTTGATGCCAGTGGCATTCTATGTAATTGATGGTTATTAAAATGATCGAGTTCTTGTACTCTATGGATGACAGCAATTTGTGGAATGACTTCTGTATGTGGGTCTGTACTGGGGAAGGAAGAATCTGTATGAGCACAAAAATCCATTCATGAGCTCTGGTGTATTACAGGTCTGAGGTCTAAGCACAGGTCATTCCCCCTACAGTAAATGGCACGCAGTAGGATTTCATACATGTCTTTTCCATGTAGTCCTCACAAAGCAGAAGTCAATGAATGCCTGCTTATTTTTTGTGACTGCTCCGTTAAAAGCATGTGTGTGCGGGCAAATGCTAGAATTAAAACTAAAGAAAGAGCATGAAATTAGTGTTTAGAGAAAAACAAAGCCACTTCAGAATAACCGGATGATGCTATAGCTTGTGTAGTATAAACAGAAATAAGGAAATAATGTGTAAATTATAAAGTCAAACTTTAATTTACCTGTGAATTAGTCACTGAAACTGAGGTCACTATAGTACTGAACTGTTCCAAACAAGCTATCTGGGGGGCTTGTTTTCTTCCAGCAGTGGCACACTCCCAGTGTTCATAGCTACGGTATCTGGTTGTTTTCTGCACTATCACTTCAGCTTTGCTGTAAGATTAACCGGGTTTCGTTTGCATGTTCCACCCTGAGCTTGGGAGCGTGTGACATTGTTCAGGCAAAGATGTCCTTGTACTCCCTGTTGCACACCTT
Source organism: Burhinus oedicnemus (assembly GCA_008921705.1). Taxonomy (NCBI): domain Eukaryota; kingdom Metazoa; phylum Chordata; class Aves; order Charadriiformes; family Burhinidae; genus Burhinus; species Burhinus oedicnemus. Next base: position 544,900 of record VFFE01007869.1, read on the forward strand.
CTCCTCTCACCTTCCTGACTGCCGGACTGGCATAAAGGATCACTTTGGTGTCAAACTTAACCTGGCATGCCCTCAGAATGGGGACATCTCAGCCTTGCTTCTTTAACATGACCACAAAACTATGAACTGACCCTGGGGATTAAATGATAAAGGAAGCAGCAGGTTAGCCCTTCAGCGCTCGGTGGCCAAGTGGGGTGGCCTTAGGGGCAGTCTGCATTAACGAGGCAGCAGAGAGTGATACTTGTACCGTTGAGGACTGGGACCACTGAGTCTGCTGTGCTAATACTGAGCATTACCAGTTCCTTTTGAAGGAGGAGAAATGAGTTCAGAGTCTGGCTTACTAAACAGTGCTTTTCTGATATTTGCATGGAGGGAACGGTAGGAAACTCTCAGTGGATGTGCCATTATGAAAGAAGGTAAGCAAAAGTAAACGCAACTAAAACTAATTATTTCTATGTCTGCTGATCTGCTGAAAGATGACATTCAGAGCTGCCAGGATAAGCATGAAGAGGATATCCCAAAGAGTTCCCCATTTGACTTTGTTACGAAACAGTTCCAAGGGAAGAGGTCCTCTCCTGGAAAAAGAAAAGAGCAGCCTTCGGCCATCAAAAAATTCTTCAGGGGCTTGGACTTTGGGAAATCTGAAGGCAAGGACAGAAAGGAAACTGAAGAAACAGAAATAAACAACTCTAGAGCTGATCAGAGTGAGAAGCAAGAGCTCTCTGTAGAAGGTAATGCTGGTACAATAATGAAATACATGTGCATGTGTATATATTTTAATTTCACAGAAAATCAGTTGCTTTTCTTGCTAGCCAAAATCCTGTATTTTGCTGCCTACAGTTTATCCTTTAGCCAGGATTTGCTTCTGATTGGAACATTATCAAGGATGTGCCCTCTAATTTGATAGGTGCTAAGCAAGGAGTGAGATCCATGTTGCTGAGGAGGGATAAAGCTTTTGGGTCACCGCTCTCTTGATCTCCAATGTGAGAGGTCAGTGCTGGAGTCAGCTCATTAGTTGCAGAGCTTATTTGGTTTCAAAGCCAAGCTTTGAGCAGTAGCTTGGCTTGTTGTGTTTAAGATCAGTCTCTGTCCGCCCTGCTGCTAAAGCAATCTGAAGACAACAAGAGCAGATGTTTCCTACCACTTGACACTGGTGAGGGGGAGGGGAAGGGAATGGAAGTTCATCATGTATGTTATTTTGCGCACACAAGAATACTCTTTACATCCACACCACAGAAAATGAGACTATTTTAAAAAAAAAGCTAGAAGGTAAGCCTTAGAACTCCATCCTTTATCCTAAGAGTTTTGTGTAGGTTTGGGGAAACAATGAGAGGACAGCTACTGAGAGTGGGATTGCTATTTTGTGCCATTTTTTGCTGCTTTTTTCCAGCTATAGGCATTAGGTGAAATTACTGGTTAGTTAAAGGGTTTAGCAATGAATGTGAGTGCAAATTTCCTTGCTGTACAAACTGCATGGAAGAAGGTAAGTGGAGGTTGCTTTGGAAAGCCAAGAAAAGCAGGAACTGCCTTACACAGACGATGTATGAAAATGAACAGAGGTTGTCATGAAGGAAGCAGCAGGTTCACCACAAAATTGCAGGGCCACTCGGTGCTAACTGATCAAGTACAGACTGTATTGCAGCAGTGTGGCTATAGTGCAGGCACACAGAGGTCGTTATACGACTTGTGCATCAAGAATAGCTGCAGTTCAGAGCTTTGCATGAATTTAATGTTCCTGAACTGGTGGTGCAAACATCCAAAGTCACTGGCATAAGGTAGCATGGAGATGTGCAACAGAAGGTTCTTCCCTCACTCTGCATCAGACCTTTGTGGTGATCTTATCTATAGTGATTTTATCACTCAGGTTATTGGTCCATGTTGATCAAAAATATAGCCCTGTTTACTGACAGATTTAGTTCATTTCCTAAAGTCTTCACCTGACAGCCACAGATTGTCTTAGTAGCAGAGGTAACCAGGGCCCTATTTCTTTGTTACTCAGATGGACTTTCACATCACATTTCTGAAGCAGAGTCATCATCTGGCGAGCAGAGATTTAACCAGTTCATGCAGAAACTGGGAAAGAAACCCAACAGCAAGAATCTGGATCTAAATAATTGTGCATTAAGTGCAGCAGATGTAACAGAGCTGGGTAAATACACATTTTATTCAACTAGTCACTTTATACGTTTCTTTAATTCTTATTTGCCTATACAATTATTCACTCTTCTCTTTTCCCTCCCCTTTCTTTTATTTAACATTCCATCTGGTGGTCCCAGGTCCCTGAAAAATGTTAATTAATAAATTATATATATTATATAATATATATATAGATATAAAAATCATGCAGGTCTGTGAAACAGATGAATCTCCTTGCACTCAAACTACAGAAAACTGAGGTACAAATTGTCATGGCTTTATAATGCTGTATTGGTTATAGAAAGCATCTCTGTATTAAGATGTATTGATATCCAGGGTGTGCAGATAACATGCAAACAGTATACGCTTTTTCTTTTCTTTTTTTACAGCTTCTTTACTGCCATTTCTCCCAGAGCTGGAAGAGATCAACCTGTCCTGGAATGGTTGTGTTGGTGGGACTTTGAAAGCTCTCACTGTTGATCTTCATCATGTGAACTTGTTAAAAGTCCTTCGACTTAACAACTGCAGGCTGACAGCTGAGGATGTCACCTCCTTAGGTACAGGATTTCATTTACATTTACTTCCAGACAGCTTGGGTCTAATGTAATCCATCTCATCTCTTCCTACATCCTACTCCTGCTCCTTCCATACTGGGCAGTGTAAACTCATGCTGTGCAAGAGTAGAAAGAACTTGGGTTTATGAGTGACCTTATACATTTAAGTAGGTCTGCTGAGTTCATTCCTCAGTGTATGAAGCTTTCGTGTTCAGAAGGGAACGGAATTCAGTCCTATTTGCAGGAAAGCATGTTTTCAATTTGGATTAGTATTTTTTTCACTAGCTTTGATATCTAATGGTAGATGCAAGAATTGAAACAGAGTCAGTCATAATAGGGTCAGCTTAGGTCTTCATGCTGCAGGGCAGATGAGTGCTCATCACAAAAAAAAGGATGGTCTTTTGGAGGAGACTTAAAACCAGAAGTGCTGCCTCGGAGCTTATGACTTGTTTTTGCAAGTCTGAGAGAAGCTTATTCCTCTGCTTACTTCTTTGCTTGGAGTGCCTGCACTCTGCAAAGCATGAGATCTGAAGGTTTTAAAGGTGGGGTATGCGCTTAGGTTCTGATGCTGAGTCACTTACCTCTGAGCCTGGAGTTTACTCTGGGGTGGGTCTGTGATACGTATCTAAAAGAAGGACAAATTCAGTCAACTAGGAATTCTAAAAAACTACTGTTTAGTTTGTGAGTTCTAAAAACAGGTGTGAGTTATAAAGCTGGGGTTTATGTCATTCATATCCAGGCTTCTTCCAGGAAAGGTTCAGAAATAAAATTACATATATGGTGGTAGCTCAGAAGTGGGTCATGCTATCTGTTCGGGAGGAAAATGAATCTCTACAAAAGCTGGTGAAAATAATTGGTCTGTTTCTGATGAGGGTAAAATCTGTGTTTCATTTTCTATCATATTTTTTTCAATTTTGTTTAATTCTTTTTCAAACCCTTTTCTCAAACATTTTTTTCTCTTGACTTTCATTGGTTATATTTCCAATTGATTTAGTCTGCCTGGTTCTTCTGTGCTGTTTCCTTTCCCCTTCTGGCCTCTTCTGAGACAGACACAAAACTGATCACAGGGCTTGAATTTCCAGTTCAAATGTGATGCCCTTGACGTGTGGAATAGCAACAGTCGGTTTGCATTGATTTTGCCTGCGATTTTGAAAACTGCATGTGTATTTAGGCCAATACTGCCTGTTTGACTATGTCCACATCTATCTGTGGAAATGTGACCACATGTGGACTCAGTCCATTCTGCTTAGAAATCAATACCTCAAATATAACCATAGTATCAACCTCTCCTGTGTAATTGCTCAGAGCTGTGACTGTGAGAGGTGGTAGGAAACTGCTCCTGGAGTTACAGTCCTTTATTTATCTTCTGGGTGGAAAATGTGTCTGGAATGCTAGTCCCCATGTCAAAGAGAAACAGGCTACGCTGCAGAGGCAAACCCACTTCTCAACTGTAGTGCATTGCTCAATATTAAAGACTGAGGCAATAATTTAAAATAAATGCAAAAATAAAAATTAAGGCATGTCCTTTTCTCTCAAACTTGGATATTCACTTAGAACAACAGAAATAATTTTTCTATTATAAATCTTTTGTGAAGAATTAATTATGGAAACACAGACACGAAAGGGTTTTATTATTAAAATACTATTCTCAATTATTGGGTTGATGACGAGATTTTAGATCAAAAATTTGTGTATGAGACTTTGAAATTGCATTTGCAATGGTCTGATTAATTGATCTTTCGTGGGAATGAGTTTATGCAAATATACATCTGCCTCCATCCTCTACAAAGAAAGTTAGGAAGCTGGAATTTGCCGTGGGATGTTACTATTACAAAGAAGCACTAACACAGTTCACACTGGCAGGTGCGTCAAGACTGGAAAAGGCTAATTTTTCTGAATGTAATCAAAATCAGTGTGTCTGCCTTGAAATCATGGGAAAGTTAGCTTGGGTCAAAACAATGCTCATCTTGATTCTTTATGAAGTGAGTCAGAAATTCCTGTCAGAAATGAAACTTTTAAGTTTCAGAAATAGCTGTGAGAGGACTTCTTTAGTCTCCTCCAAAATGACCTGTGGACACAGTACAGAGGACATTGGAAGTTTGCCAAATAAAGTAGAGCAGAACTATACAGGACAGTAAATTCCAGCTTGTCACTTGTATTGATTTCCCTATAGACTAGACTTTCTGGGTCCTGGCACAGGTCTACAATGATGGCCAAGCAGTCTGTGTGTGCTGTGGCAATGACTTGTGGTCTATATTGCTCCTTAGACAAGGTGAGAATTTATACAACATTGCTGCAGTGGCAACAATTCATGGCATATAGCAATTTTCATGGAAAGCCATACGAAATATAATAATTTGAGAATTAAGTGACTAACCTTCCCCTTTAGTATATTCAAAACCTCTGTTTTTGTCTTGCACTGAAATTGATACCTGGAATGAATCATTGTAGACTTCTGTTACAGGAGAGGCATTTGAAATTGTTCCTCAACTTGAAGAACTGGATTTGTCATGGAACAGTAACATCGGTGGAAAACTATCACTCCTGACAAAAAAACTCCGGAAAGGATGCAAGATAAAACTTCTGAAAATTACAGACTGTAACCTGACAGCAAAGGATGGAGAATCCCTTGGTATGTGTATCCACGTAGCTGGACTGAGAGACTGGCTTCACAAAAATCTGGCTGTTTTGACTTAGATTATGGCTGTATTGAGCTCAATATTAGTTGAAAGTTAATTTATTTCAGGCTCTGCATTATAATAGTATTTACCACACTGTTTGGGATTTAATGCACTTTCTTCCAAAGAAAGAAGTTGTTCTCTCTAATCATGTGAGATAGGGTTGAGAAGAATAGCTAGATCTAAACCACAGTCTGGCTGCCTCAGTGGCCCAGGGTTGCTGGATCCTTTGAGACCCCAAGCAAGTCATGTGTGCCAGAATTTCCAACATTGATTGCTTAAAATTAAGCAGATGAAGATGTAGTTAGCCATGGGATGGGAAAGAAGGCCTGAGGGGTGGGAATTAAGGCTGAGTTGGCAACTACTGATCACCCCTTCCCTCTTTCTTCTCATCATAGCTTAATCCTGTGTGGTCTTTTGATCTGATTCTGTGTTTAAAAAGATATTTTCTGCCTCAAGAGAAGCCCTTGTGCTCTCATCTCCACTGCAGGAGGTGGCCATATGCAACACACAGTCCAATATCTTTTCATTAGAAATTTTTCTTTCTCTTTGTATTCCTGCTTTTTATCCCCTGTATTTTTCTGACTGTCACTGTATTTTTTCACCTTTATTTTCATACAGATTTTCCTCTCATTTTCTTGATTCCTATCCAATCTTTGTTTTGCTGTATTTTTTAGGTAGAACAGGAACTTAGTAAGCCTAAACCACACATATAGGCAAACCCAGCTTACCTCTTCCTGTTTGTCATGGTGCTATATTTTTCTAGGGTTCATCTGTGTATATTCCTGACAATTACCAATTCTGGTTTTCTTTTCTTTTTTTTTTTTTTTCCCAGCTGAAATTCTAAATGTGATCCCAAACCTTGAAGTATTAGATCTCTCTATCAACAAACACATCGGCTGCAGCATGAAGGTTATTGCTCAGGATCTGAAAAATGTGCCAGGCTTGAAAGAGTTAAACTTGCACATGTGTGGATTAAAGCAAGACAGCCTCCAGGGCTTAGGTTAGACTTTATGTTCAGCAAGACATTCATTCTGAATAAATTGTACATCTGAAAACCATTTAAGAAAGGCAATGAAGTGGGATTTTGCTGATGGTTTGACAGTATTAATGGGCAATCGTTATTTGCTGTTTGAGGATTGATAAAAGACTACAGAGACTTTCAGCAGGAGTAGCATTTATCTTCCCTGAGCTCAAGCATGTGAAAGTCAGTGGGGAGAGTCACCCTCCACACCATTTATCTGAGACACATCTTAGGGTAGATTAATGGCTCTCTGGACATGCTTCCTCTCTCCCCAGACAGAACATAGACAAGGGCACAGACAGGCTAGCTAACTTTTAACAAGCTAATCCTACTCTCAGAGGGGAATCCACATTCACCATTATCAGTTAATGAGCGTCCAGTGAAGCCATATGAAATGGGGTTATTGGCTGTGTCTCTCCCTAGTGGAGGTCCTACCTATATGACAAAACAACTGGCACTAATTAGCACATCCAACAGTAATTTCAGCAAAAGGCTGAGGATTGAATGGATCTGGGGGATGAGCTGGCCTCACCTTCACCTGCTCTTTCAGAGAAGAATGGGCTTGCATGGATGGGAAGCTTTGCGGTATTACTTTGTCTGCTGTGATTATACGCTGAAGCTTAGTCTAAGAGCTTTGCCTGCAATACCTTGTGCAAACTTTGACATTAAAGTAAATAAACACTAAAGCCATGACCTGTGCTATTGTAGCAGCTGGTGACCAGCACGCTCCCTTTTCCATTTCAGACACTGCTTTACAGCACCTTGCCGAGCTAAGAAAATTAGACATATCATGTAACAAAGAGATTGGTGGTGGCTTTAAAGACTCAACAGCTCATTTGGCTGGCTTGAAAAATCTCGAAGTCCTTGATCTCCACCAGTGCTGTGTAACAGAAGAGGACATGACCGTTTTGTGTAAGGACATGTTGAGGAAATCCATTAAGAATGTAGGTTTTGACTTCTGAAAATATCTTAAAGGCATAAGAGATTCTGCCTGACCTAATCTAGCAGATCTCAATACATTTTCATTAGGCAGTTCTGGAAATGCAGTGTGGAGGATAGCTTTCTTGATCAATATGGAATGTTTTTTTGCTGTATCAAAGGAAATCTCATAGTGTCTGATCCCATGTGGAACTAAGGACCTGAATCCGCCATGATTCAGACCCATGATGAGAATGTAGGAACTGCCACCAAGCACTGCTTTTTTGGATAATCAGTAATTTTGGAAATATCCAGGGACAGTTTCCCCGCTGGTATAAATTGGCAGGTATCCAAGGTGCATATGTGCATGTAAATGTAACTGCCTGAAGCTCTCTTGGTGAACTTTAGGTCAAGTAGAGAGTGATATTAGATCTTGCATTGTTGCTGTTGTGTGCTTTATAGAAAAAAAGAAGATTACAGTCTCCAGGTTGAATTGATCCAACTCATAAATACTATTAGGAAGAAAAAGATATTTCCTATTTAATCAGTGACACAGTTTCTTTTCCTGTGTGAATTATCATAACTGTTTGATATTGGTTTTCACTCTTTAGAACAACAACAGCAACAAATCCCATGACTCAAAGCCTATATTGCCCACATCTTATTTTCCATGATAAAGAAGTTAATTTGAAAAGCTGCTGCTGAAGCATTGGGAAGTATTAACTATCAGTAATAGCAATCATGATTTATTTTTAATTTCTTGACCAATAGAGAATAATAACATTAATATAAAGGAGTTTCAGTTAGCAGTGAAGATATTTGGAAATAACTCACATCTCGTTTAATGTTAAATTCCCTACTTCACTGAGGAAATTTCAACAGGAAGCCATGTTCTGACAACCTTCCACACAGTATGTAATACCTAATTTCTTAAACATTCCTACTGAAAATGACAAGGCTATTTATGGTCTAAAACATTACTCACTGTAAATTTGAGTGTCAAAACTTGGCCTTGACATTTGGATTGATTTATAAAGAAAAGAAATGATGTCAGGCAAATATGAAACTACATATTTGTTCTGGATCGGTGACTGTCTAATAAATATTTCATGTTTTCATAGCCCAGGTGATACCTTTACTCTCCAGTCTTCAAGAGCTGAATTTATCCTCGAATAAAAATGTAGGAGTCTCATCTGATCCTCTTCTGGGCAGGCTCAGATTTTTACCGAAGTTGAAATCTGTGGCCATCAGCAACTGTGGTTTACGTGAAGAGTCATTTTCATCACTAGGTAGGAATGTTTTTTTAAAGTGTGTCTATTCTCTGTGTATCCTTGTGGGACAAAGCACTTCATTCTCCTTTGGCTGAACTCCAAAGACCATGGTTACGTTATACCACAGGTCCCGAGTGAAAAAGCCTGTGATAAAACCGGCGCTTCATGTGACCTGGTTGCGAGGGAAGAACATTGTATGTCTTCCTCCATTATACCTGACTGGATGAAGTCCGTTTAGTCCTTTGTCTGACAGTGGGCTTTCGAATACTCCCTAATTGTGGAATAAAAAGCAAAACATGATTTCATATTATGCTGTAATTATAGTTTGATTGTAACACTGCATTTGCAGTTTAGCAGGGTAAAGTTTTCACTGAGTGTTTGTCACCTCACTGCAGGTGAAAGGTTCAGTAGAAATTTTCTGGGATAGAGTTAAGCATGGGGCAATGGAGGAATTGAGGCAAGGACTGCAGTAGGGGAAAAGATATTGCACAGCTGTGAAGAAAAGTCCAGTCTAACACAGGATACTTAAATTCAGCCTCTTTTGCCTACTTATTGCAAATCTCAGTGAATTAGTGGCTACGCTGTCCGTTTGGTAGGCGTTCCATATGGCACATGAAATGTAAGTACAGAGGGATCTGTTAGTTACTGTGTATTGTGCACTTATATTTTGTACTGTTTACTAGTGATGTTGAAACCTATAGTAAAACGACTGCCTTCAGCAGAAGCAGTAGCAAGCTAAACTGGTCTGAGGTCCCTGCAGGAAGAGTACTATATTTATATCATTACAGTTATGGAAGAGTGGTATCATGGAAATTGGTGTTGTCAAAAGATAGAGTGTTTCACCTTGCATGGTGAGTTCACAGCAAAAGTTGCTGTCTTTAAATTGATATAAAATGGTTTAAAACCAAGCTGTTTAATTGACTTCAGTGGGACAAGGTCAAGACAATAATGTAAACAGAAAGACAAGAAACCCCTCCAGAGAGTCCTTAAAGATTCTATAGGCACAGGAGATATTTTTTGTCTGGCTTTTATTAGGATAAAATAAGTCATTCTAAGCAAAAGTAGGCAGCCTGTTAGGAACCTATTTACAGGTGAATTGCCGGTGAGGTGTCTATTGAGGCCATGTTGTTTTCTCTTAGTAAGCAGAAGTTGCTGGTCTTAATCTTTTCAGCTGAGGCTGCCCTTCACCTTCCTGAACTGGAGATATTAGACCTTTCTTGGAATAAGTGCGTTGGTGGGAACCTAAAGCTGCTTTTGGGAGCACTAAAGCTTGCAACGGAGATTCAAGTGTTAAGACTGAGCAGCTGTAACTTGGTGGCTGAAGATTTGGCACTTCTAAGTAAGTATAACATGGTATTTACTAGCAGTCAAGGAGCCAGGGCATTTAGACCACAATTCAGAAGGGACTTGTTCCATGAGCTGAGCACGTTTTTGCATAAATCAAATGAAAAGATGGAAAATAGAGAAGTATTTTTCCCAGAAAGGGTTTTCGTTTTGCTGAAGACTGTCCCCTGTACATGTACAGTGCAAAAGCTGAAAAGGATAAAAATGCAAAGAATCTTTTAGCAGTTTTATCTATTAATACAAAAAGGCAGCGCTCAGAAAATGTAGGTTTGGCATCTGTTTTTTATATCAGATATTTAAAGCTCTGAGGGGTTTTATATTGCTCGGCTGCTGGTTTTGGGTTCAGTAATTTATGGGAAATGTACATGCTGACAGTCAGTAATACAGGCACTACCAGCTCTCAGTCCATTAGGTGTGTTTCTGGAGTCAAACTATTATGGGACAATTTAAACAGAAATATTTTAGCCCACCTCTTAGCAGCTGCTGAGAAATACTGGAAAATGGGAACCCAATGAAGGAATAAATTCTAGCATTCTTCTAAAAACCTGTTTACTTTATAATCATCCTTGTGATTCTGTGGGCCTGACTCGTGGCTTTTGAGTGTCTGACATTGGCAATAGCTGTGTGACAGCTATTAAGGACCTGTAACCCGAAGGCTGGTGAGATGAAACCTGCATATATTTGACTTTACAAACATCACCATTGATGGGTGTCTCCTTTGCCAATATACATTAAAGATCCCAGTTCCCTTTAGGGTGTATTAGGCCCATTACCCTCCCACAGTGAGAGGTGGCTGTTGTAATCATGCAGCCTCATCTAGTTCTGCTTTCCCCTTTCTAATCTCCGTGTAAAGCCTGTCTGCCTATTTTAATTGGCACTTGATATAACCTTCTTCCAACTAACTCAAAAGTTTTCAGGTTGTCGTACAATTTTAACCCAATACTTCTGTTCCGTTGGAATTGCCTGTGTTTTAAATGTTGTACACTCCTTCAGCTGTGATAAAACAATCTGAGATCAACAGCAAGTGATTTTGTGTTGCTGAGGAGTTGAATCTTGCTGTTTGACTGCTGAAAAGCCTTAAATAATATGGTATTAAAATATTACTCTTCTTCCTTACAAGCTTTTAAAGCAATTGCCAGGATGTATTAGTTGTGTTTGTATCTGTCATTTCTTGCAGCATTACTGACGCAGGATGGCCATCTAGCCAGATTACGGAAGCTGGATTTGAGTTACAATAACAACATCTCCGATGAAGGGTGGGTCATTTTCTGTCAAGGCTTAGCAGTATTCAAAGAACTCTCGGAGCTGGATGTCAGTCTTCGCCCATCGTCCTGCCGTGACTGTGGGATGTGGTTCAGTGAGTTGTTAGCAGCACTGACAAAGCTGCCTGTCTTGGCAGAGCTGGGGATGCAAAGATGGGTCCTTTCAGAATCGCAGCGGAAACGGCTGGAAACCTTTAATCAAGACAACAAAAGAAACATTCGTTTTGACTGTTGATGGAGGTTGAAGGTTCTGGAAGGCCTTTCATAAGCAGCACGTGAACCAAGTATTATGTGTCTCTGACTTAGAAGACTGCCCAGTTTTTAGTAATGTCATCTCATGAGAGCTCTTGAAATAGTTCCACAATTATATAGAACCGTTATTTAACCTTCTGCATGCGTAGATGATTGCATTTAATAACATACTCTTTCAGATGGTTTAGGCCATGCTTACACTACTATATATGCTTAATCTTCATGTCGTGAATACAGCAATGACTGTCAAAAGAGCAGTGATGATTTGAGATGGACACGCTGCAGGTTTGCCAATGGAGGGAAGTGGCTAGGATGTGTGCTAATGCAGGTGGGTGGGCAGTGTGAATGGCCTCGTGTATATAAGGAAAATGCCTCTAATGTGAAAATTCTTGAAACCTCTATGTTTTAAATTTTAGTTTCTTCTCCCCCAAAACTTTTGCCTCTTTGTGAATGCATTAAATCTACAATTGTGAGATCTGGAAAGCATCCCAACAACTCAGGATTATATATTAGTCCAGTAAAGAGAATACAGAAGAAGCTGTTCTGCCTCTGGTCTGGCCCTTGATGCTATCTCATAGTGTAGACGAGTCCTGTGTACAGAATCAGCATAAAATCAAGGTAAGAAACAGTTGATTAGTGTCTTTGCAGGTCTCAGGGCAAAGGAAGTGCTGTGGTAGGTTAAATCAGAGATATGTCCTGCTACCTTAGCTATCTTAGCAAAGATTTTGGATGCAGAGCAATCCATAAGCATTCTGGGTAAGGGTATGCAAAGATTTCAGGATACTTCAGGGATGCTCCTTCTCATTCTGAGCTGTTTCAGCCTTACCCGGACTGCGCTTTCTGTACAGACCCTTTTATGGCATGCAGGACAAATGCAAACCCAAACCCAAAGCACAACACCTTGTAACATAGACAGTGGTCTTATCCTTACCCTAAAAATTAAAGAAATAAACAAAGTTTATTATTCAAAGCCACCGGGCAGCTTCTAGCTAAGAGCAGAGCACCCTGCTCTGTGCCCAAGACTTGTTAGAAATAGCACCAACTTGGGACGTGTAAGTGGCTCCTGCTTTTTTAATTTGATAATTTCTTATTTGGTATTTTATTGTATTTGCTTAGACAGAGCCAAATTCTGGCATAGTTACTCATGTCATGGAGCATGTTAACCCACACGTGAGCTCAAAGACTGCAGTGGGATTATTCATTGGTAAGGTATTTTAGGAAGTAAAGATATTAGATCTGCCCACTGAGTGAGGAGTCTTAGAGAAATCCTGAGGCAGCTTGAGGGATAAAGTACTGCTCAATTAGCCCTGAGTATATCTACATGCTGCAGCAATCTCCTGGAGGAGAGGCACAACAGGATCATTCAGTGGCACTTTCCTAACTTGCTAGGACCCCGCTCAGCAAGTTCTGCCATGCAGATGCAGATCAATATTCAGCTTTCAGTCTGGGTGACCCTTCCAACATCAACTCCTGGCTGGTTAGGGTTATAACCAGCAGCTGACCATGCTGTGCTGATGCCTCTTGATCATTTAATCCATGATTTCATGTGAGGGTCTCTATGGACTTCCTGGTTCCAGTTTCAGTTCCACTTGAAAAGTGCACTTGGCTCCCCCAGGTCTAAGAAATGTGAGATGAACTGGAGTGTCTTGGTCAGAGATAGGAGGGAATTGCTGCAGTGTTGGATCAGTTATTTTCTACAGAGATCCTTAACCTCTGAAATGAAGCAAATAGCCCATATTTCATACAAGGCTAACAAGAGAAGACTTTCAAGCAGTGACTCAAACCATGAGAGTTATTCTAACGTGGAAGTACCATCATCTCTGTTTAACAGCAGCACACCGACCTCTTAATCACTTGCCTTCCTGTGACTTTCCTCCTCAAATCTGCTTTGGTCCAACTGGGAAACTGATCCTTTATCTATTCTGTAAGAACCTCTCTGAATCGCTGCTTGCCCACTTGAACCTTTCTCTTGAATTCAGTAAAGCAGCTGGCCCAAGTTTAATGTGCAGTGTTTGTTGTAATCTTACTGACTGAACTGGACTTCAGTATTGGGGTTTCTTGCTGTGTCATACTTGGGTTCCTCATTCTCACCTCCAGAGCGCAGTTTGGACTCACTGCCAGCAACCTCTCCACTTGCTGTTCGTAATCCCCTTCTCAGTCTTTTGCCCTCTCATCATTCTCTCATACCTATTCTGCCAATAAAAAGCTTTTATTAAATCACTTCTATGAAGTGTCCTGTCTATCTGCCACTCTTCCCAGAAATATCTCTTTTCCAGTGATTTCCTCCTCGGTAGTCTCTGAATGATCCTTCTCTCTGTGCCTCTTTGCCTTCAGTTAGGGTGAAAAAATTTTGTGAGACACCTCCAAACAATCAAAACAGCATCAGTTGCCTAGTAAAATGGAAAACCAAAACCGAGCCATCCCACTTTTCTGCACTCCCAGCTCCCTCCTGCCAACAAGCCTGTTAATGAGATTTCAGTATTGATCGATTCAAGAGCCAAACAGAAAGAAGATCCATACCCTGGATGCAGATGTAGCCACAGCAATCGGAGAGCACTACCTGGAGGTGGTGCTCTAGGAAGAGCTGGGTCTCAGTGACCCTGCCTTTGCCACCTCCTTCAGGATGCCACCACCTTTTCTGAGGCAACTCAGGCAAGCGGGTGGACAGAAGGACTGTAGTTCCGACCAGCCAATTAAAATAAATAAAGGGTTCTGTTCCCACCCACTCCTGCATTTGAATCTGCACAATGGATGGTCGCAGTCCAGCTCCGTGCTTTATGTATGCTGCAAATAAAACTCCAGAGGGGTTTAAGGAGTAACTGAGCAATACACAATAAAAACTACACAAGGCCATCAGATCTCTAGGACAAACAGCTATCTGTAAAGTGCTGTGGAAATACATGGTTGCATATAAATTTGGCATGATAGAATTATAGTAAGGAATGTTTGTCATGGTTCTTTTGAATAACAAAGGTGTTACGACATGCCAGGACCCAGAATCATTGCAGAATATTGCATTCTGCAGACTCTCTGCTTTCAAATCTGCCTGTCACACACAGACGTTTTACAAACTGTCACTAAGCTATCTCAGAGATGAGCTGTAACACTAAGGATTTGACAGCTTGCAGTCATTCAAATCCTATAACTACAGATTGTCAAAACATCAGTGAACAGTTTTGCAAAAGTGTAGAGATACTTACAAAACAGCTTTCTACACCTCTGTAGAACAGGATGGTAATGCAGGTTCTGGTAGAATTGCATGTGTTCTGACTGCCTGGAATACTCCTCCATATTTCCAAACAAGGTACTAATCATTTCTGAATGTAAAACTCATTAAATAACTGCTAGTAGGTGGGGCCACAAATATTGTTTCATTCTAGGTATGGCTGTACCTCACTGACTGGAAAACAGATTTCTAAGAATTGCATGTAAAATACTTTGTGATTCAGAACAAAGAACACTTCATTGCACCAGATTCCTACAGGTTAGATTAATTTCCAGTTAATCAGCTGCTTTTATGCTTTGAGATAACACGCATTCAGAATGAGACACCTCAAGAATATTTCAGAATCTGCCTGATTCAGCTGGAGTTAATGTTGACAAAAACAAAAAACAAACCTCAAAAAAATCATCTCTTTTCATTGTAACACTCACTGATTCAAATGCTTTAATACTGCTTGTCTCCCACTCACTTATCTCCGTTTGCATTTGCCCTTCTTGTAAATGAAGAGAGCTCTGTGCAGTTCACTGCCCAACTATCACTTTTTGGCTTTTAATCCTTTTACAGGCTTCTCTTTTCCCTTTTCCTTTCCTTTCCTTTCCTTTTCCTTTCCTTTTCTTCTTTCTTTTTTTTCATTAGATTCTTAAGTGTCAAGAAAAGTCCAATTCCCTTCTGGTTCATCAACCCACACCACAAACTGTGGATCTGAAAAAGAGAGAACAATCTGGTTACCTGGAGAAAAAGGGTAAAAGCAAACAGGCATGTGGAACAGTGTTACTGGTGAATGTTCTTGATGCAAAAAGCCAGGCACATTGTGGTCTCCAAAAAACCCTTTTATTCTGTATTAGACTACATTGTTTGCAGCTAAGATAGACTGCCAGCCACTTGACTTTTCTTTTACTCCAGACCCTTTGGTTAGAGTAGTAAATTACTATGTCTACACATCTTTAAACGTCACCTTTTAGTTCAGAAACACATTAGTTCATGAAGAAATTACAGACATTACAGAAAGAGTGGAATAATTTAGGTTCAGAAGAGTCAAAGACAGGATTTGCCTTTCCTTCCTTCTTGCCCAAGTATTTTTTCTGAGCAAATTAATTCCATGGCCCACTGGTGATACAGGCTCATGTTCTTTTGGGAAAAAAAAAAAAACCACAACCAAAACAAAACCAAAACCACACAAAAAATTTTATTTTGTTCAATGTGTTTGCACAATGAATCTTCAACTCTCTACAGTCAAAATACAGTCAGCAAGAGTGGAACATGCTGTAAGCAATGCCTTGACTTAGAGGATCTGACCTGCTTTTAGACACACTAACCGTTCCCTTTCCACTGGACAAGGAACTCAGGGAGGCTGAATTGAAAGTTGTAGGGGCTGTTCTGTGCCTGCTGACTGTAACCTGGCAGAGCAGTGACAACCTTCTGGAAAATTTCTGAATGATGCCAAGTGTTGTATTTCCTGATGGTTCCCTGTATCCTACCTTAACGCGATCAGTGATAAAAGTACTGCTCTGCCACAGCTGATACAAACGGTGGTTTAAGAAATTTTGGATGTTGCATAGAGTGCCCTGTAGGTTTTTCTATGAAGTATCTATTACTAAAAACACATCTTTGTATGTATATTTGGTGGCTTTCTTAACATCCCTACCTTTAAGTTCATTGCCTTTTTACACCTTTTTTCCTGTAAGTATTCCCAGATGGCAGATGTCCCCTGATAGCACACTTCAGTCAGAGGGTCTGTCACAGGGTTCCCATCTCCACAAGGACCAGCTCCAGCTGCTGAAGACTGTCCAAATCCTTGGGCAGCTGGGACAGGTGACTGTTCTTCTGAATGAGCAGTTTTTGCAAACCTGAACACACAAAAGTGAACAGCTGCAACACAAAGAACAGGAATGATGGAGAGCATTCCTGCGTGCTCCTCATAAACAGCACATGGATGACACACAAAAAATTCAATCTGTGCATGTAATGAATGTGTGTATTGAATATCTCACCAGATCTGTTCCCAAATACAGAAGGATGGTACTTGGGCTCTCCGAGCACAGCATTTACTTCACCAGGTGAAGCCTATTCACCTGGTAGCCAGGTGGCCAAATCCAGCTTTAAAAAGTCCTGCTAATTGGCATACCAACAGTGCTAGTGAACTAAGCCACACAGAAATGCAATGAACCCGGGAAGTTGGAAAGACTGGGCTGGGGACCTCCCCCAGAGAGCTGGTTCCTCACCACTCCTCTGGAGTCACTGGTGCTGACCTAGAGGGTCTTCTCACATCAGGGGGTCTACTTGGAGCTGAGCTCTGGGAAACACCCTTTTCCTGGGACTCCTGAGGTTGAGACGGGTCACAGGGGAGGACCTCCTGTCCACTAGGCTTGGGCACAGCACTTCCCCCACCCTCCCAGTTCCTAACTTTTATCCTGTTTGGCTCCCTTACAATTACAGGATGAGCCCTGAAGGACTCACTGCATTCCTTCCTTCCCTTCTCTCCCTCCTTCTTCCAAAATGCTTACTGGTACTTGTGTCCTTAAGGCCACAAACACAAAGACCATTTTTCACCTTGTATTTGGCATACAGAGTCTGGGAGCTCTTTAAGGAGATTGTTGTGACAGTCGAGTATTTTCAAGTGGGTCAATGAGCCGATGGCTGCGGACAGCTATGCCAGACAATTATTCTCCATATGCAGTTCTTTCAGATTCTGAAAAATACGTGTGCATAACTTTTAATAATTAAAGGATTTTTCCTTAGCTTGATATATAATCAATGTACAGAGAATATCAGTAAGTGTGGAAGTAAGGTATATAAACTGAGCTACCATTGGGATGACTACTAAACACAGAGAGATAACATGAGTTTCAAACACTGAGTTTTGATATTATTCCTATTCTCACAGCCCTGATTTGATGCTGCACGATGTAGCTAAAGAGATTAGGAGAACCTTCAGTCCTTCATTTGGGAGCAGCTGAGGTCCATGGAAGTGCCTTGCCACAGCAGACCAAGATCTTCCTCCTTCTATTGCTCCTACCTGCAATTTGCTGATGTCTTCTGGCAGACTTGTGAATTTAATTTCTTTATGTTGTCCTAGGTATAATCTCTCTAATGACTCCAGGAGAAAGATTTCCTTTGGAAAGATACTGAATTGGTTTTCAGACAGGCTAAGGCATTTCAGATTTGTCAGTTCTTTCACCTCCGCAGGTATCCAGACACAGTCATTAAGAAGATACATTATGTCAATTAAACAGTAATCTTTGGGATTTTGTTTTTAGGGAAAAATCTCCAAGAAAATGCTGTGGAGCTGCATTATTGTTGATGGATGAACACAGAATATTCTGCTCATTAATATAACATTATACCTCACAGTATGGTGGAAATTTTGGCAAAAAAATTCATGTTGTTTCCTCCACTGGAAAGATTTCTTATGGGGCTAATTTTATTTCTTAGCAGAAACATTAGTCTGCTTCTTCATTTCCTTTGTATGCACAATGCAGGGGATAGTAATTTAAATGAATGAAATCTGAAAGTGATTCTTTTGTGTAAATTACTATTTCTGTAAATGTAACCTTCAAGAAGAAAATTGCACAAGTGAAAATCTCCTTGGAAAAGAAGCGTTGCATTATATAAAAAGGAAGGTGTAGCCTGAGCCCTAAAATGGGTATGTCCAGGAATACTCTTACACTTATAATAGCACAGCTTTAGAGTACATAATTGTTATTGTTCGTTATCAAATTAACGGCAAATGTTAATAGTCTTAAAGGCACTAACAATATCACATCAATTTTTAAATTGCCCTCTGCCGTGTTTCAGTTTGTGACGTATTGATTCTATGCAAATGCAGCTCTTATTTTCCAGTGTACACAGGAAAAAAGGATGCAAAAAGACTGAAGCAGTCCCCCCAGTCAGTATTTCACCTTTACAATTCAACACAAAGGTCAGTGTTTCCATGTTCTTGCTTTTTCTCCCTGCCTGAATACTCAGATGTCAGTGATAATGAGTAACCCAGGCTCAGGTGCGTACCAGGTAGTAGGGAAAGGTGGCACTCGTTTGTAATGAAGAACTTAGATTTTATGAAAGCAAGGTATCAATAAAATAAAAATGAAAACAAAGGAACAAATACCTCTTGTATCTGATTGTCATCCAAGGCCAATACTTCCAGATTTTTCATAGTGCGTATTCCTTTAGGAATCTCACCAAAGCAATTTGCACTCAGATCTAGTATCCTGACACTGGTTAATCTGGTGAAGGACCCGGGTACTGTGTGCCGTCCGGTGTTCCTCAGATAGACACAGGAAAGGGACTGCCAGCAGCAGATCTGGTGTAGGAACTTCTCCAGGCTGTTAGCAGACAGTCTGAGTACTCTCATTTCACTCAGATTCTTCAAACCTGGGGAAAGCTTGTGCAGGAGAGACAGATCCAGCACAGCCAGCTGCTGGCAGTGTTGCAGTGTAGGAGGAATGGGGGATAAGTTATTAAAAGCTATAAATAGCTTAACCAAGTTTGTCAAAAAGCCTACCTCTTCTGGGATGAGACTGATTAGATTCTGTTCCAGATCTATTATTTCTAAACTAGCAATATGACAAAGCTCCTTGGGAAAATTTTCAAATCTATTTTTCTGGAGGTAAATTTCCTTAAGTTTTGTCAGGTTCACTATTTCTTTAGGCAGGCACTTGAGATAATAGTCAGAAAGGCCAAGACGTTCAACATGATGGAGTTATTCACAGATCTGCACTGGGATTTCATGCAAGTTTGTTTTATAGAGCCTGAACTGACAGACTGCAACATGCTGATAACTGGCAGTGAACTACAGGAGAGGGCATTGTTAATTAAATCTAAGCTCAGAAGATGTTTCAGCTTCCCCAGTTCTTCACATATGTCCTATATGTGATTCTGATCTAAGTAGAGGACCTTCATGTGCCTCCAGTGATTATGTCTCGGGATGCTTACAATCATGTTCTTTTCTATGTGAAGCTCCTCCAGATACTCTAGACTCAAGACCCCTGGCGACATGGTTCACAGTTGCTTGTTGGCTAATTCAGTGAAAAATATCCTGTCTGTGATGCATGTGGGAGGAAGATCTTAATTCTCTGGCACTTCATTCACTGGTATTTCTTGTGCAGTCTGATCATGGTCAGCCTCAAAACCAACAGTCAGCTTTGGGCCAATGAGTGCCCCCTGTGCTGGCCTCCTGGCTCTGCTGAGACTCAGCCATCTTTGCTCCTTATTTTTAATTTCAGAAGAGAAAAAAATTAAAAATCAACAGTACCCAGAGACCTTCCTTTGCTAAATAAATACTGGCAGAATTCAGCATTTAGAGACAGGTTCTAGTCTCAGTTGTACCCCTGCAAAGAGCTGCTCGTGTTCCTTGAGGTCAAATCCTGCAGCACATACAGCAGGACCATATCTTTGAATACCGGTGCATCCTGGAGTGCCCCAACAACC
Organism: Burhinus oedicnemus; assembly: GCA_008921705.1. NCBI lineage: Eukaryota > Metazoa > Chordata > Aves > Charadriiformes > Burhinidae > Burhinus > Burhinus oedicnemus. The sequence continues at coordinate 564,989 of VFFE01007869.1, forward strand.
AGATTTGGAGGGTGACCTTGTGAAGTTAGGGGTGCTGGATGAAGCAAACTCCTTGAGTCTTGAAAGCCTGTATTTACAAACACTGACTGAGATCTGTCTTCAGCTATGTTGATCATAGAACTGCAAGAGTCTTATTGTAAAAAGGTGGCACCTTCTTCTATAACACCTGGTGGTTTCTGAGCCAGAGAGATGCTAGCAAATCCGATATTTGATAATCCTCAAAGTTGTAATATTGCTGACAGTGAAAGAGTGGGAGGTGAGACGGGATGACTGACTACCTGACCAACCTCTGATATCTGGACAGAAGAAGCCTTTCAGCTGGCATTTAAGGAATGATAAGAGAGGAAGTAGAGGTCAGGAGGCAGCTGTCAGTCATCTCCTACTGATGCCCTTTTCTTTGCTGCCGGAACCAGCACCAGGACGACGTCACATTTCCAGAGATGGGTAGTTTCCAAGGTGCCACTAGGACAAGGAGGAAGGACTGAGCGACCGCCATGGGAAGAGAGCCATGCTGGGCTTCCCAGTCTAATTCAGATATTGCACGAGGGTATTTTAATTTTCTTTGGCTCCAAGTTCAGTACTGGGGTGTGAGCCCCACACACTGTGGGACAGGAGAGCGTGCGATCCCAGCCCACCCCCTCCTGCATACAAGGGCAGTTGTGAAGTCGCTAGAAGGATTTATTTGGTGGAAAAGACCAGCAAAGGCACCTTTGAAGTAACTGCTAATCCGTGTAACCATAGAAATTTTGGCAAAGGCTCCTCAGAGACTGCGGGCAGGCCACTAAGTAAATACTCTTGGCAGTGAGCTGCTGAAACTTCCCTCCCTGGAGAGGCCGGGCACCGCAGACGCAGTGAGGCCCCTGGGCTGGAACTGGCCACCATCGCCAGCTCCCTCTTGGTAGAGGGCCTGGGTCACCCTCCTTGAAAACAGTCTCCGTGACCACACGTTAACCTTGGAGCAGCCCAGCTCGGCCCTGGGGCTGAGCTCATCCGTGGGCCGGTCACCGCAGGTTGACGCAGGGAGAGGGTGCAGGCATTGATCGCTCAGGTAGGCATGTGGAGGTCGGGGGCACAGCTGCTTTACAGGGAAAATGGACCTGCTTGTATGAATATTAATTCTCTGTTAGCTCAGATCCTACGTGATGGCGGATCAGAAACATGTCCTCAATTCCACATTTTTTCCCCGAGCTTTTGCTGTCTGTCTGTATCTCTCTTATTCCAGTGTTGCATACCAAGAGTTGTAACCCTTTTCAGACCAAGCCCGTTTTTATTGTTATGCAGAGCCCAGCACAAGGGTGCTTGGGTCCATGGTGATGTTGCTAGGCTGCCGTAACGATGCAGTAACACTTCATTTTGTTTTCCAGCAGGTCATGTCAGTTCGTCCAGATCTCCACCAGCACTATGTGCGGGCCTGCCAAAACATGGGCCAACCTGAAAACCCCTTCATTTCTCATGTCCTTCAAGAAGCTGATAAAAATGATAAAATGTAAGGAAATAACAAACAGCGTGTTTCAGATGCTTCTGAAAGCCTTAAACAAGATAGCAGGACAAGGAGTTGAACAATGAGAAAGTTCTTGCAGTTTCAGGCTTAAACACAAATCATATTTAGCATTTGCTGCTGAAGTTCTGGTTTGACTCATCGTGACATCATCTTGGCAGAAGTTTGTAGCTATATATCCCTTCTGGGCAGCTTTACAAGCAGTGAAATTGAAAAAAGTGAAAAATGTACAGGATGGTGCCTTTGTGTCCCTTAAAGAAGCCAAACCCAGTGTCTAGTCATCCTAACTCCCTTCCTTTTGTCTCGCTCCTGTTTAAAAAGCGTCAGCTGCATCCAGTTAGCTTCCAGCTGGTAATGCTTCCCTGAACTGTCTCTGAATCCTGCCAAGGTATTAACCACCCAAATTCTCTCTCATTATGTAGGGCTTTCTCTCATGGATGCTCTTGGGGTCAAAGTTAATTGTCCTTTGGAGAGAAAACCTGAGAAAATACAGTATAGTGAAATGGTTTGTGTTAGGTTTTGATCCTGAGGGCAAGACAGGCTAAATAAAGGAAAGGGAACAAGTAAAAAGGAGATGATGAGGTAACCTCCAGGACAGTCTTTGTTTCCATCTGCCTTCCCCACATCTTGCTTCTTCCTGCTTTCAGTACATGTGTGCTATGTGTGGTCTTGCAGCTGTGCAGTGTCTTCAGCATATCAAAAAGGACACTGCTGAGGTACAGCTTGAATCATGTAATCTGTCGTGGTGTTGCCAAAGGTAGTGGCAGCAGCTAACTGCATGCAAACACATCAGCAAGGGCAAGCATGGATACATTTCTTATCTGGAGAGAAATTTAATTTTTCTGTATCATTTTACTTCTCCCCATGTGCTTATATTTTTATGTTACAGCAAATGGACAAAAGGAATCACATTAAAAATAGCTGGAAATAATCATCTAGTGCCTGTGCAGAGAGTTACAGATGACGATCTTCAAGTTCTTGCCTCTGTCTTACACAACACTGTATTTGTCACAGGTAAGCTTTTTTCACGTGTGTTTGATATTGCTGTGCTAATATAAGAAAACATAAGCAGTCTTGATTTCAGCCTTAATTCATCTTTATTTCTTTTTGTTTAGAGATCAGCTAATTGTAGATACACATCTGTCACAGTCTTCATTCTTTGTCTTTTTCAGGTTTGGATCTTAGATGTAATGTATTGACTGATGCTGGAGCAAAGCACATGGCAACATTCCTCCAGGTGCCAAAATTATGTTTATCATTCAGTAACTTGTAATTTATTGGGCTATGATAATACTTATCTGTGGTAAACTGTAGACAAGGATGCTTTGGTTTGTCAAAATTCCATTAATGTTGACTTTCACATCCAGATCCACCCTGCTAGAATCTTAGATTGTATTCTCTGGGGAGATTTTAAATTTCTGGTAGAAAAGCATTTGACATTTGGCTAGGGTGGCATGAAGAAAGAATGGTGGAATAAAATATGGGGCTTTTAGGCTTACAGTTCAATTCAACAAAGGAGGTAACAGTAGTGTCAAGTGTGCCAGGGACTTTGTTTTAGATACTTTATCATCTCTGTTGGCCTTTTTGTAGGTCTAAACATAGGAAACTTTAATGCTGCCTTTCTGTCATTGTAAGCACTGGCATACAGATGGAAAATGGTGAGTTGCTGCTCAGTGCCTGTGTTCTTGGAGCTCAGGGAGGCCCATTAAGTTCACAAAATGCCTGAAGGTCTGCATCTGAGCTTAACCACCTGCCTTTCCATCATTATCTGACATACTTTGGCATTCTTTAACTACTTCTCCAAATCGGGGGCTGCCTGAAATGCAGTGAAGGACAGAGGTTTTAAGTACATGTATGATGCGTCTCCCTTTTGAAAAATGCAGGCGTGCTCTGGAAAAAAAGTCTCATTGCTTTCTGCTTTGTTTGTTCCTAAGGAAAACTCCACTCTGCGGTACCTTAACCTGATGTTTAATGATATTGGCACAAGTGGAGCAGAGCTGATAGCGAGAGCGCTCCATGTGAGTATTTGTCTGGGAGATTTAGACAATGGCATCTAGATTGATATTTTTGCTTTTGATGAACAGTACTAGCTGTCCTGCCAACATCAGAGCTGGCTGAAAGGGCCCTCTGTCTTCAGTCCATTCAGTGTTTTTGCTGTATCACGGGGATTACTTGTTTTCCCAAGGCAGACTTCAGAAATCAGATTTCACACAAAAGAAAGTTGCATTAACACTTAGTTATCTCAACTATCACAGCTGGATTTTTCTGTGTGAAAAAAAGCAATGCTGTGCTATAGGATAGGTAATGCCATCAGTTTTTTCCTTTTTTTTTAAAAAAAAAAAATTGTATTACTTTTTCCTGTACCTTCATGTCAGTATTTGTCTTGATTCAAGATGTTTGAGACATGTTTTCAAAACCTTGCCTTACAGCAGCAGCATAAAAACATATTTGTTATTTTTAATGTGGTTTCCCACGGAAATGAGGCTTGTGTATAAGATTTGTTGTGTTTGTGAAATGAGACTCACGTGAGCTCTTTCTTCCTCCATCGTAGTCTTTCAACTCTGAACTGATTTCAACTCTATTTGACAGGCTTCCAAAACGCTAACGTTGTACAGTAGATTGTACAACACTGGGTTTGCAAGCAACCTCAAAGCTATTTGTGCAGCCCTGCGGCAGCGTTTGCTGGGTTTGCTGAGCAGGTAGGTGGCAGGACCTCACCACCAGCCCCTTGGCTGGGGGGGCTCCCGCTGCCAGGTCAGGCAAGGAGGGGTTCCTGGGGTGAAGGGGGTGTGGTATTGAAGGAGGGAGAGGGAAGGAGATGCTGTAGTGATGTATCGCAGAGGGGAAGGGGTACTGTGGACATGTGGAAGACAGAAAAGCCGTATGAGACCAGGCTTCATTAGTTCTGCTGCTCACAGAACTACTTGTTTTGTAATCTCTTACTTAATCAATCATGATCTCTGGTAACAGGTAATTAAGGTGGTACTGAGGAATTAAAAATACAAAACTACTCTGCATTGCACTTAGGGCTTTATCAATTGAATAGGTATTTCATATCCACTGAAACTTTATGGAGGTTGAGGGGAAAGATGCTGACTTTTCTAGACCTCTGATCAGAACTTTCTATTTCCAGTGAAGCCTCTGGTCCTGCAAAGACTTACACACTGGTTTGGCTCTAAACCAAGTAGTGCTGCTGAAAGCAACCGGCTTCACTGAGCTTTGACTGGCCATGTGGTTTAAAACCTTCTGAAAAATAAAGCAAATTACATTCTTGTTTAAATTATGCTTACCAGATTTAAATTTGTTTTGATATAATTTGCATTTCAGCCATCAACTTAGGCAGAAATATCTTCCTGGATTATTTTCATGAGAGTGAAATTTGTGAACTTGGGAGAAACAGAAGTTTTCAAATACTTGAGTTCTGCTTCCAGACTCTCATGCATTTGATTCCACTGAGGAGAGCCTGAGCCAACTGTTTAGTCAGTGTTATCACTTAGACAAAATTCTTCTGGAGGGATGTTTTGTCTTTGTGTGACAACCAGCAGGATTCACAGGAAAAAAAACAGTGTTGTTTTTCAGGCCATTTAAAAGCAATTGATTTTTTAAATTATTATTTTGTTTAGAGGAATGACACTCTTGAGTATTTGAGAATGACTGGAAACAAAATAGGAAGCAAAGGTGGAATGTTCTTTGCTTCAATGCTACAAATTAATTCAACCTTAGAGAAGCTGGATCTTGGAGACTGTGATATGGTGAGTAATGCAGTAAAATTATCAGCAATGACATAAGCCTTTCAAGGGTATTACAGGTCCTGCAGTGCTTAATTAGGGGAAAATGCCATCTGTTGCCATTGATTTTACATTTTGAGATAGCTTGAGGTAAGACAATATATAATATTGCAATGTCTACTTGGAAAGGCATGTTGCATAAAACAGTTGTGAAGTCATAACTGATGATATATTGGAGCCACTATGTCCCTGGGAATTCAGGTGCTTGGCTTTCACATTTTCCAAGGTTTGTTTCTGCTGTTCATTTTTGTTATGCTGTCCTGTGTAATCCATGTTGAAGAAAGGACTTCTTATTCCCTGGAGGTTCTTTTCCTTCTAAAGCGTGCAATGCTATAACACCAGAGAGTCACTCAGTCCCATAGTTCTGTTGCTCCTATCAGAGCTCGATCCATAAAGGACATAGGCACAAGAGTGTTCAATTGGTAGAAAGGCACTTAATTTGATCTTAGATAACTCGCCGGCTCCTAGAGTTGGGCGCCGAGACTTCTTGCACAGTGCGCAGTGAAAGGCAGGAGGGTAGAAGTGGGTCAATGCACTAAGCAGGGTGCTTCCCACTCTAGCCAGTAAAAGCTTGCGGGTGGCTTTCAAAAACCTGCGGGGTACAGCAGGAGGTAGCAATTGGAGCTGTGAAACCTCCTCCTGGTGCAAGGTCCCAGCGCCTGACTGATGGCGTGTCCTTGTGTGATCACATCAGAGGGGCTGGAAGGTGGAAGTGGTTCTTCTCCCTGCCTGGGAGAATTTGGTCCTGTATCTTGTCCTCCAGGAGAAAGCTCTAACCAAGCTAGAAGTGAAATTAAGGTGGGTCACTCTCAGCCTTCCTGCTAAGGGTGTTCATCTTTTCAGGAGATAATGAAGTGTATGTTGGGCAGAAGGAGTAACCTAACAGTTGTGACTGTCACATGGAGGCAGGGAGAGAGCTGGGGTCAGATGAAAATGTTGTTATATTTGCTTCCTGGAATTACAGAATTTGCTCCTAAACTAGAAGGGGGAATACTTCTCAGAAGCTGTGAAGGGTGTTATGAAAACATAAACAAGGAAAGTGTAGCCAGTGTAGGATTTATTTGAAGGCTTAATATGTTTATGCCTGGTAGGGAGTTGATAGAGAACTGATTTAAAATGAAATAGCTTTGGGTGTAGACGAGCCTAATTGGGAAATAATGTCAATATAAATTAGTGAGCAAATGAGAAGGAAATAAAGCAAATCTGAACTGGCCTGTATTCTAGGCTCTCAATACTCTGTACCACATTAATTCACATTTAGTATGAGTTTACCTAGTGGATAAATATTACCTAAGACTTTTACCAAAGACCTCAGGGAACACACACAAGCTGATTTTAATTCATAAATCAGGAAAACCAAAATATAGAATCAATTAAATGGACAATTATCTTTGAGATGCATTATTCTTGCTTTTTATTTTCCAAGTTGCCAAATTTCCTGGTCATTTGCACTTCTTAGTCTAATTCCAGTCTATTATTCCATAGAGAGTTGGCATTGGTATTATCAGAAAATACATTATGTGTCTGTAAGCACTTGCCTCCTGTGCTTGCATCTCTCCAGAGTACATGGAGGCAGAAATAATAGTATTTCCAATCTGGGCCCATTTGATGTTTTTGATCTTCTGACAATCAATTCTAGAAAGTCATGGTAATTTGATAGCTTGATCTATACGTCGGACGGGTTTCTCTAAAGAGTTTGTTTATTTTCATTTCCAGGGTACGCAGTGTCTAATAGCAGTAGCAACAGCCCTGACTCAGAACAAATCAGTCAAAGCAATAAACCTAAATCGTCCTTTACTATACAGCCACGAGGTATGTAAGCGGACTGTAGTGTCAGCTCAGTCAAAGAAAGAAGCGTAAGTAAAGTCAGTACTGATGTATTTATGGACACCTGAACTACACGCCTCTCTGGGTTTGTTATGAAGTTAAGTAAATGGTTGCAGAAATACTCTTTTTCTCTTTCTGTGCCAAGCTCTGTGCAGTCACAGGCTGCCCCCGTTTAACTAGAAGGTTAATTTTTTAAACATTTCTTTCTTGGTACGTATGCATTTATTAAATAATAGGCTAATGGAGAGGGCTTGGTATTGGAAAACCAGGTATTCCTTCTGCTTTTACAGCATGGAGAGTTTCACACATTGTTCAGCAAACTGAGACAGAAATGCTGTTTAGCAGGAAATGAGAGGAAGAACAAAAGAGTGCTGTTTATCTGAGCAGTGCGATACGTGGGCAATTGCCAGAGCACGCAGCCTAAAGAAGAAAGGCACATTTCAACAATATGCCATATTCACTGGGCCTGTGTGGTTTTGTTGTTTCACTATGTGAACTTGAAGCATGAATTTAACAAGTGAATGAACCTCATCAATGTAAAACCTATGATGCATTTGTTACCCGAAACAAAGACACAAACCCTCCAAAACAATCGAGCACTGAAAAGAGACTCTGCAAAGCAGTGTTTGCCAGGGGCAGCACCGCAGGCCACTGGATGTGTACAGGCGCTCAGAGCTGGGGGGCTTTTGCTCGCAGGCGTGTGGCTTCTTGTGCATGGCTGGTCCTGCTGAAGTCTTGGCTGTAGAGCTGGTTGCGGTGGTCAGACGTCTGTGATAGGTATTTTCTTGATGGCAGGATAATAAAATTAAACTGTCATGAAGGCCAGATCTTCCTGAATTCCCAAAGGTGAATTTAACAGTTTAAACAGACTTCAGGTGTTTCTTTTCTACTAAGACAGGGCTTCATCTGCCTAAACCCAGTTTTAGAAGTCAAGTTAAACTACTGCTATTGAAAATATAGGCCACTAAGGGGCTGGTCTGTATCTGTGGGAGACTCTATTTGCCATTGTTCCACCTTCAGCTCTATCATTTTCTGAGGCCTCTGGGTTGTTGCCTTATTTTTGACTCATGGTATTCACTCAGTTTTTTTCTTAACTGAACGTGACAACTTCAAAACGAACTTACTTTGTCTTACAGTGACAGGACATATTTTTTCCCATAGCAATTCTGTTTCTTTTTATGAAATAATAGATTAGCGTCATGACAAAATACTTTTAATGTTAGTGAAGACTGACTCAAACATTCAGTGTTTTAAGAGCAATGACTGTGAGAAAAAGAGATTAGACATGGTTGATGCTTCTGATATTTCCAGAGATGTATATAGTACTGTAAATCTGCAACTATCTGGTTTTTTGTTTGAGTTTTTTCCCAGCATTATTGTAATATATTGTTTCCTAGTTATTTTTAATACAAAGCTGTAATATACAAAATAGAACACTTCTGATGACCAAAGCTTGCTGTTAGTTGTGCATCTCCCTTTTACTGAAACAAGACTGTATCTTATCCTAAAGTACAGCTTAATAAAACGGACTGTATGTTTTCAGGAAGAGACCACAATTCATGTAGCTCTGATGTTGAAAAGTAACTCTTCTCTTGTGGAACTACACTTGTGCAAGCATGAAAGGAAGAACTTTGGTATAGAGCGACTGTGTGAGGCATTGTATGAAAACTCCAGCCTGAGATACCTTGATCTTAGCTGGTAAGAGTTATTATGTGACAGAGCCCTGACTAACATTAGAGACTCGTTTTCTTAACACCCTTTTTAAAAAAATGTGTGCATCTCTCTTTCAGTAATAAAATAACCCGTGATGGTGTAAAATTTTTGGCAGAACTACTAAAACAGAACCAAACCCTGGAAATCCTAGATCTTAATGCAAACCGAATAGAAGATGATGGAGCCATCTACCTGAGCGAAGCTTTGGCTTTGAACAACAGGACTCTTCAGGCGTTAGTATTTACACAACTTCTCCAGAGACTGCAGGTGTAATGACTCAGAGTACAAGCAACTCGGACTTTGCAGTGGCTGAACATCAAAGCTGTGTGCTTTGATGTTGATCAATATAGAAAAGTCAGGAAGTTCCAAATTTTTTGGTCCATTTTTCCGTCTCAGGGAGGGGAAAAAATGTGACAGATGGGTGGGATTCCTTTGCCTAAGCATAGGTGTCTCCTGCCATTTGGGATGCCCCAAGGCCTGTGAGGCATCCGTAGGTGCTGGCAGGTGCCCATAGGTCCTCTCGGAGCCCTGCAGCTGAAGACCAGGCAGGACATACTAATGCATTTCAGCTGGCAGAAACCTGTGTTCGGTAACCGAATGAAGTCCCCTGTAGCTTCACGTGAGCCAAAGGAGTAAAACACGAGGCCAAGACATGCCATTTAGTCCCACGTGCTACTGCCTTGTGCTCACCTTCCCACACTGCCAGGCCTACTCATAACTCATTTTATCCCCTTTTCCGTGTAGTTCCTTTTTTTCAACTTGTATCCATTGCTGTGTGGCCTGATGCATGCTTGTTCTTCTATTTCAGGGTTTTTTGGCGTTGACACTTAGATCAGTTTTGTAGTGGTTCATCTTACATGTGATTCACGGCTTTTACAGTCATTCTAAGGGAGGGGGATGGGAAGGCAGTTAGATCTTGTTAGTTCTTTCTGCATCTTTACAGTGTAGGTCCCTGGGGTGCACAAACGAAAACAAACCTGTATGGATTCAGAATGTTAAGATAATCAGATTCCATGCAAGGATAAAGCACTATATTTGTTGATTCTGATCTTCAACACTTAAGAAAATCCTCTGTTTAAGTTAGCTTCCGGGTGAACCCAAAAGAGCTGTAATCTCTCCGTGAGGGTGTATTTTGTAGCCCGCATTAAACTGCGTGCCGGCAGGATGTAAAAGCTGATCAAAGGTGTTACCTGAAGCCATTAGTTTTAAGTAGCAGATTGAGGAGGTGGCGGCTGCTAGGTGCCTCTGAAAGCCTTCCAGGTTCACTAATATAAAAATAACTGCCATTCCACAAAGATCAAAGCTTAGCCTGGATAAATGCCAAGGCTTGGGCTTCAAAGCAGAATAGAGATGAGACCTGGGCACCATGCAGTAAGTCAGTCACGCTGAAGAACTAAGTAGTGAACAACCTGGCTGCAGGAGGCATGGAAACGCCTTGAGAAATACTACAAGTCCATAGTCCAAACTGCCTTTAGCAACCCAAAAAAGATTTTATAGTAGGACTGGACTTGATACAAATAAATAATTACATTATTAATAACAAATATAAATTTTCAATCTACATATGTGATATATAATTAATATATAATGGTAACAGATAAAATAAGAAATCATAGTTAAACTCTTAGTTTTAACTGAGATGGGAATTCTGTGGTTTGGCACACATTTGCAGAACCATTTTCTCTGTTTATTAGGTTGTCGGTAGTAAGCAACAATATAAGTGGCAAAGGACTTGTAGCTCTTTCAGATGCAATGAAAACAAACATGGAACTTTCCTATATCTACATTTGGGGGAACAAATTTGATGAAGCCACCTGCATGGTAAGTGCTTGCTTCTGAACTCTGTTTTCACAATCATTGGGAAGCCTACAGCAATTCATGAACAAGATGCCTGATTTACTCTGTTGTTTTGGGTTTTTTTAATAATTATAAAATGGTGGTGCTGTAATGTGACTCACTGAACATCAGCATACTGAAATGATCAAGTACTCGCCTATTATGTTATCTTCTACAGCCTTCACTGCAGTCAAAGTGGAATATCATATGTCAGATTTTTGTTCTTACTCATTTCAGGCATTTTCAGAATTAATTCAGACAGGCCGCTTGAAACCTAATTGTACAGATGTGGAACCGTATGAAGTGGATGGGCACATTCACCTCGCAGAGCTCTCCCATGGCCTTAAGAAGCATTACTACTGGACACCACGTTGTGGGGAGGGGACGAACAAAGATGCCAATGCCTGTCTGGCAATTGCAGCAGTTTCAGAATACTTGTGAGTGAGGTGGCAGCTTGACACACTCCATGTGCTTGAAGTTTTCTTGTTTCCAGTAAAATAGATCATATCAGTACCAAACCTGCTGCATGTTGTTTCTTCAGGGTCTTTACTCTAGAAGGAATCTAAAAACACTTGAAATGGCATTAGAGACAAAATATCAAACCAGTGACCTTAAAATTTGTTGCTGAAATGCCCAAGCTATTAAAAGCCTATTAATATGGAAATGCATTAATTTTGCTGGAGTTGCTTCTATTGCACACTATTTCCTTTGCCTTACCATGATTAGCTGTAGTTCCAGGGTTTACAGGTGATAGATGAAGTTAGTATAATAACACGCTAAGAGGAAAAATGCTAAGAGTGACACTAGGTATTCTTAGCAGTAAGAGGGAGTAGAACAGTCACTGACAGAGGAACACAGAGTGCACACTGCAGCAGTGCAGAGGCATGAATTGAACTCCTAGCAGCTGAACTACTGTGCTCTGTTTAGGAGACCTTCTCAGGTCAGGACTTTTATCAAGTGTTTCTTACTTAAAAAAGATGCAGGGGCTGGTTCAGTGCAGCAGCAGAGCCTATGGATAGAGTGTCATGACCACAGGGTTCCTCTTCCACATGGCAGCTGCAGAGGAAGAGCTGTTGTTGCTGTTCCTGGGCTGTGGTCTCTGCACTCAGGTTTCCAGGTAGCAGGGAGAGCCCACAGCCAACGTTACCGCACCTCCGCAGGCTGGAGTACAGCCAGGCAGATCAAACGGACAAAAACCTACACCCAGGACTGCTGCTGGGCAGCAGCTTTGCTCGACTGCAAAGCAGATATGCTGTAGAACAGAGTTCCCGTTGAAGCTGAGAGGTTTGGGTAAACCCATGTGTTGCTACTGTGCTCTATGTACTCTCTCCTTTTACTTAGTAATGGCATGCTTTTGATTTTTATTCAAGAGTGACTTTTTTTTTTTTAACCAAGTTAAATGAACTTAAGTGTTAAGCCACTATAATGGTGGAACTTTAAAGCTAGTGAACCTAGTTTAATGGTATATAAATGCTATTTTTATTAACTTGCACGATGTACTTGTTTCACCAAACTTGGTTTCGTTATTTCTTCCTGTCTCTTGAAAACTGTTTAAAAAGATTTATACCATTATAGCCACATGGCAACTCCAACATGCGAATAAGACAACATATGCATATAATGGTAGTTAAAAATTGTTTAATGGTTTGGATACAGACTTCTTAGCAGTTTGGGAATCACTCAGCTTGTTTCCTTTGTATGCTCACTCTGCTCATACCTGTAGAAGTGACTAGATCTCTGCTCTTAAACAGGAAAAGTCACCAAATAGGACAGCAGAGGTTTGCTCAAAGGCTTTCACTAGTGCAATCTTGTGTATGTCTAAATGTGCCTGTTAAAAATCAGTATAGAATAAAAGTCACAGAATAATCCTTCAATGTACATGCATGCAGGCAAAAGACCTACAAGACTGAGGTAAGAAAGCAGTTTCAACAATAAGACCTAAGAAGCAGCGATGTAACTGCTGATGTTGTGATTCTGTATTATCACAGTGGTAGTGCATAAACAGGGAGGAGGACGGATACCCCTCACCAAGCTGAAATGACCAAAGTGGTACTGATAGCTGTTCTAAGTGGGGGTTTTTTTTGGTTTTTTTTTTTTGGGGGGGGGGGTTGTTGTTTGTTTGGGTGGTTTTTTTTCCCTCTCCCTCCCTAGGCCCAAACACAAATTAATCAGGCTCTGTTGGTCCAAAAAGCACTTAATATCATAAGAGAACTTAGAGGTAAGCCCACAGAGCAGGTATGTTTGTTCTACCACACACAACTTGACATGGAAGTCTCTCTCTGCCCCTTCAACCTTCTTGCCTGCTAGAGACAGCGTTTAAGACCTGGTCAAGTTTCCTTCACCCTCCAGATGAGGAGTTCTCCTGTGTTCTCTTCACAGAATAGCTTAACAGATGTGATACCCAAAAAGTGAGGGCAGAGCAGGAAACCAGAAAAGAGTTATCATTGTGGCCTGCACAGGCACATCTTAATCTGTAGTCATCTTGTTAAGCGCAAAGTCCATAGGTCGCACTGTGAAAACCCTATTCTAGAAAGGAGCTTATAGTTTAACTGTTGTTGCACAGAACAAGAGGGCCATGAAAACAAAAGTTGACGATACACAGAATGTGACTGTTTGAGAAGAATCTACATGCTATGAAAATTCTTAAGTTTTTAAAAAACTAGATAGGCCTGTATTGTCAAAGTTGGTATTTTTCTGAGTGTTGCTGCTCTGGAGCATTGCAGGTTATACTCTGACAGTAGTCTAGAGGGAGTCTCAGTACTGAGACACTGATGATAGCATTTCTTGCCAGAAAGACCACTACAAGATTCAGATCAAGGTTATTTTTTCCATATAACTTTCTTTCTGTATATGAAGTTCAGGCTAATTTAATTGCCCAAATGAAGTCTTAGTTTACTTGTATGAATGACATTCATTAATCTGCTGCAGTAACAGGGAACCAAATCTACTAAGTCAGTCCCAACTCTACTAACAGCAGTATTTTATTTTTAGTAGATGTGGTGGCAACAATATCATACACAGAATGTAACAGGATAAATGGCATCTACTTTCAAAATTGCTAGTGTGTTTCTGAAATATTTTTACTCTCTCTGAACCCTCGTTTAACAGCAAGATGCTTGGCCCAAAAGAGCACTCTGCATTAATGACAATATCCATAAAAATAGCTCATGTGTTACAGTTTACTTTGATATTCCTTTGTAAGAAAGGGCTGCAGAGTAATTCTTACTGAATTAGGTATGAACAGCTTCCTGCAAACTAAAATAATTATTTACGCAGAAACCTGTATTGCTTAAAGAGGCCTAGGCCAGAGACATTTATTGCTTTCCTTTCTCTGAAAACCAAACCTCGAAATTCTTAAAAAGTGTATCTTCTGTTCTTTGGAATGAGAGAATTCACACAGGCTAGAAATTTTTGCCATGGTCTTCTAAGTTATTCTAGTAGCAAATGCTCTGCAAACCATTGTTTCAGCTTCCAGAACTCGCAGTACCTTGCTGAAAGGCAGCATTTTTGCCCCAATTTAAAGGGAAGGAAAATGACTGATCCAGCAGGCCAGTGGTACAAGACAGGTCCCCTAAGTCCTACTGTGTGCTCTAGCCACCATCCCACCTTCTGTAAAATGAAACAACCTAGTAAAAATACGTTAAGATACAAATTCTGATAAAGAAATTCACTGAATGTCTACTTAAGCACAAAAAGTACATCTTCAAAGCACTCTTAAGAAAACCAAAACTAAAGCCCAAAACAAACAACCCCTCCCCAAAAACCTCAAAAGAAGTAAAAAAAAATTAACCTGAGAGTCATTATACTAGATTGTATTTAGAATAAAGTTTTTGTTTAATTTAGTTTGAACAGACTCAAAATATTTTCTGTGAGAAAAATCAGGTATGTTTACTGCCAAGAAGAAAATTCTTGCTGTGTTAGTATGGTGTGCAAAGGGCTACCGTGTGTCCTTCTGACAGGGTGCTTTGATGATGGTTATGTTAGACTGCTTCCCTCCTCCTTTTGTTGCTACCCCTTGCACTTAGAAACAGGAGACACAAGGTGAGGGAAAATTACAAAACAAGTTTATTAAAGTCTAACATAAAACACTTCAGGCTAAATATGTACAACTCCCTCCCCTCCCAGGGGATTATAAAATTGAGAGTTGAGCTATATACAAATAACAGAGGAAAAACTGTACATACATGAAAGATACTTTAAAAATAATTTAACCAAAAAAATCAGTTATTAGTCCTTATCTGAACTTAATTCTGCAAGGCTTATTGATAGCCTCTCCGAGATCACAGCCCTGAAATCCTTAACCATGGGACTCGTCCATACTTGAAAGTTTTTTTGAAACACATGATTCCGGAAAAGTTCTCATGCTTTGTGCCCACATTTAGGCACGCATTTGGAAGTACGTGTCATACAAGGAGCTATTCTCACATAAGCATTTCCGAACAGCCAACTGAGAAATTTCTAGACACAGAATAACCTATTCAGGCAAAACTTGCACTGACTTCAGTGCAAAATTGAAATGGTACTGAAACAACAGTGTGACAAATCATGTCCTTTTCTCTAAATTACTGTTAATGGAATTATTAAAATTTTACCTTTTATTTTGCAGGTAGGTCTCAAGAAGGAGATGTCTGCCTAAAAAGATTCCATGCTTTCCCACATTAATCCCTTACAGAAATTATCAATACTGTCATAAACCTTGTACCTCCAAAATGAACTCAGAATCCTTAAGCCTAGGAATTAGATGTGCAGCTGATTTCCATGCATCTGTCGACAAAAGTTACAGTACAGACCTGCTTCTTCAGGTCCTACAGTACCCAGTCTGAAAACACCTACAATTTTTTTTTATATATATATATATATATATATTTAAAATCTATATTCTAGTAAATGAATACAGTTCATAGAGATCATACCTCAGCAGCTGAGATATCTTCACGAAAGATGAGGGTAAAAATCAAGACTCTCAGATGGGGACTCGAGTGCAGATCACTAAATTATTGCTTCAAGACAAAAGTATAAGTCTGTGTATTCTATTAAGAAAGGTTAAAATTGTTGTCTTGTAAAAAATGATTATCTTCTTGTCTATAAAGAAAACTAAATGACTAATAAAGCAAGTGTTACTGTTATAAGTATCTAAACAAATCCTGTATAAATCTAAGCACTGTATTTTTTTTAAAAAAGTCTGAAATCTAAGAATACAGTAATAAGCTATAATTTTAGAAATATAAAAACAGTCCAAACAAACATTGTTATGGAATGCATTTTCTATGTAGGAATGTGATTTTTTTTTTAATTTTTTTTTTTAGATACTTTTTCCAGAGTTAGTTTGCTCTTGTGGTCATTTATCCTGGATATGTTAATCTTCAGATACTTTTCCTCAGATAGCAGCAGCATATCATTACTTTATCTTCCAAAGCTGTTTAAATATGAAATTTATCAATTGTTCTTTTTCAGTATTCATGACTAAGCCTATGCCTATCCCAAGACTTCTGCTCTATTTTCAGAGAGAGAAAGTAAAGAAGAACCTTAGGACACGCTACACAGGGTTTGCTTTTTTTACACAGAGTCAAGATCCCAATCTTTGTGGTTCTTCAGTCTTCAAGGGCAAGGCTAAGGAATCTTTCAGGTGCTACGTGAACAACAGAAGCTAAAAAAGAAAACAGGCGATGAGAGGGGGAAATGCCAAACAAACAGGAAAAGAACCCAAAACAAACAGAGAGCTTCATCCATTGGCCTTTGCCAGCATTATGAAGGACATCAGCTGTTCATAAATGTTGTGGTACAGATAAGCAAAGCAAATAAAGGCCAGGCAGGTATGGCAATAATCAGCTTCGCTGGACAGAGTTAGAGATGCCTGCATTAAGCATGTTCCTGGTGAACACGGTTGTACTCCTTGCTTTCCATGGTAGACTTTATCAGCAAATTGGACGTATATTAAAGCATAAAATATGGTCAAGAAGCAGAGTTTTAAACATGCCACATCCTAAGATGATCAACACAAAGAAGCGAAAGGTCTATTACCTTACAAGTACCAACATGTAGGAAGAGGGGGGAACAAAAATGCTATAGTCATGCTCAGGAGCCAAGGGACCGTTTGCAGAATATTTAAATGAAATCCTCCAAGAATTTTTTCACATGTCTGTTTAATTAAGGTGCAGATTAATTACTACTCCATGTAGAACAGAATCAGTTAAGAGGTATCTCCTATGGGCTTCTATTTATCAGTGTCTGGACACAAGGCATCAGTGGAAATAAAATGCTAGCACCAAGTAAATAACCAACAAATAGTATCTTTAAATGCATTGTTGGTACAGTATGACGATTGTTTCCTTAGTATTTGATGATTACTTAAATAATGCTTACTTTATGTTAATGGCACAAACTGGCAAAAGAGAGTATAAAAGTACTCCGGTTGTCAACTAGTCTTTAACTAATGACCTTACCAAGACACTAAAAATGTTGCTTTTTAAAAATTTACATTGCTAGTAATAAAACATACCTTTACATGAGTCTTGCTAGATACCAGTTTTGTGCAGTTACTGTGGACAAGTGACATGAGAGGTAAAGCAATACATAAGTACTTCAATTAAAACAAAGCAGTCATAATCTAACGAAAGCTTGCCTGGAAGAGCATCAATCTGCTCTGTTGTATTCTTCCTTAGTGTCCCCTCATGTAGGGTTCACTTACTATTTTCACAGTGAAAGGCAGGATTTATTTCCTCTTTTGTACCTACTGTCTAGCACAAGAAGAAGCACTCCTGTAAAAAAAGGATTATGAAGCTATGATTCATGCCTCACAATTAAGTCAATGCATCTTTTTGCCTCATCTACAACATGCATGTTCCAGCTCTCCTTTTGAGCAAATGTCGCTGTTTGTGCCAAAACCAGGGCATTTTAGGGATGTGAAAAATAAATCTTGGACAAGATACAACAACGCTGGATCCACTTAAAAAAAAAAAAAAAAAAAAGACTTGTTGGAAAGAATACCCAGCAGTATCTATGCCATTAGAACCCTCTGACTTACCATACTACAGAAAAAACCCATAACCCTGCTTTACTTGCCTTGTCAGGAAAATATACACAAAACTTTCTTTCCCTCTGGTCAGACCTCAACTGAAGACAGCTACTTCTGGCAGACAGCAGTAATTCTTTGCAAGCACCTCACCAGAGCACTGGCCTGCCTTCCATCATGTACCATTCTACCACCCTGGAATGCAGGAGTACAAGCTTGTCAGTGCATTTAAATTATTGTTTCCTCCTTACACCTCTGGGTTAATATTCTTAACTATCAAATATGGCTTAAAATGTCTGCTCTCAAATGACACTGTGACACATCAGATCAGCAGGAACATGGGAGGAGATCTCCAAACTACATTAACATATTTAACAGAATTCTTAAGGCAGGTGTTGCTGGAAAGGAATCATCTCCTGGAAATCAGTGTGAATTGCAAATAGAAATTTGATTGTAGATTAGCACAATTCAACAGAAACCAAAAGACAGCACTGCACAATGGAAATGCCTTACAAGTGTCTTTACACTGAGGAAAAAAAAAAAGTCCAATTCAAAATCTGTGACTGTTTGCTTGATTATGTTCATCTTACCAAAAGTATGCAAGTTCACTACCAAATTACCTTCATGGCTCTGTACTGCACTGTCAGTATAACTGCTGCAAGAAAATAAACTGAGGTTCTGAATATCCAGTCACAGCAGATCTTAGTAATGTTTCTGATGAAGGAGACTGACTACCCGTCACGGGAAGCAGCATCTGATGGTCTTCAGTCCCAATGGGAAGAGGAAGTGCTAAAGACATCTCAGAGGGTTTCACATCTATGGACTCCGATAAAGGACTTTTCTGACTCTGAATGGATTCTTGTTCATTGAAAGAATTATCAAGTGCATTAGAATCAGGAGGAGTTTCAGATCCTGGAGGGAAAAAAAAAAAAAAAAGGAAATTTTCAAAAGCCGCTGTGCAAATTTTGCAAATTCCCTTTCAAATGACTGTCAAAACAAACACTTGGTTTGTCAAAAACTGCCTGGGCAGCTGGGTTATCAGTGGCTTCAATGTGCCGCAAAGCCAGAATGAGCTGTAAATACGATGTAAGCACTGAGAATCACATCCTCTGCTGCTTGTAGCATGACAACTAGACAGATGATGCATTCCAACAGGATCGCTGCTTGGCATGGTACAGAAGATAACAAATCCTTAACATCACAAACATGAACAAAAGAGCTTTGCAGAAATGTAATTATGAAGGTTTCATTGAGATTTCACACCCCAGAAAATCTAAGAACCACAGCCACATCCAAGCATCCGCTTTTAACGGAGATAGCTATGTACAATATATCATGTATCCATAAACTTCTTTGGAAGAAAACATTTGTTAACTCCATTCCAGCCAGACTCACTACAGTTTTTATCCAGTCACTTGAGAAATTATTTTCTATTCTTAACTGAAATCACTGCTAACAGATTCCTCACTGCCTTCCTGTTTGAACGCAGTCTGCCACTGCTCTTGGGCTGCTTTCTGATTAAGCCACATCGGATATTTGATCCTTCCTCTAACAAAGTGTACTCCGAAGCCTGTTATTTCAGTGGTGAAGCACTCCTATCTGCCTTCTGTCTCTCCATGACAGCTGACCTGCCCTGGCAGCTCTCCCAGCTCACACCCTCGGGCTCTGCCAGACCCTCTCCACGATCGCTGCTGCTCTCACCTCACCCTTGCTTCCACTGGCTTCCTCTGCACTGAGGCCTTCCTAAATGGGGCTTCTTAAACAATCCATCCACACCTCTTATTCCTTTTTCTATATGACAGAGGCAAGGGAATTATGGTTAATACACTTAAGGATGGACAGATAACGAGGTCTATGGAGCCAGTGTTGAAAGAGGCTGGCTATCTGAACATCTGTGCTTTGTACCATAGGCGAGTAATACATGTCAAATTTCTTCCTAATCAAAAGCTAGTATCTGCAATAGCAACTGAATGTATTTGAGAAGTCTTTTTAGAGCAGTAATTGCAGCTGGGAACATCAGCTGTCTGATCTTGCGTGTTTGCTAATCCAGCTCAGACTTGGATTAACATTGACTGCATACATAAGCAAATCTTTCACTGTTGCATTAAAAATATTCGTGCCTTCAGGGTGTAAAGCAATTCTTACACCAGTATGCCTTTTTCACCTCAGTTACTATCCTCATAAAGACACACTCCTTTGATGTATTTAGAAGAAGTAAAAAATTCCCTACAATTCAGACCATGCCTTCACATGGGAAGCTCTCACAAGTTACTAGGACAAGAAAGTAAATATTCACATACAGAAATTCTTGTCAGCAGCAATCCATTTCTATGGTGCTCAACATGTGTTTGCTATAGCAATGCAAATGCTTGAAAATTTGTCTTAATCTACTTTAAAGCATGTACTTTATGCTTTAAAAGGTTTGGGTACCTCCAAAGCGGATGTTTTTGGCTCTAAAGAGAGCTACTATCCAAAAATCTTTTATTTTCTAATTTTAGGCCTGGATGAGGAAAAAAAAAAAAAAAAGTTATTCAGCACTGAAGACAGAACAGTTGATGTAGTTCCTTAATGTTGCTTTGCACAAGGAACTCACCTGTGTGAACTTTTGTTTTGTGCTTCTTAAGATTTTTTATATCTGTGTAAGAATTTCCACACATTTCACAGATAAATGGTCTTTCACCTAAAAAAAATGGTTCGGCAGTTAGAACAATCTTGAAATTGAAAGAAAACACAGTTAGAGACATAGGATAATGGATTTCAATGTTGTATTTTAAAATACAACTTTGTAACTCTGTTATTTGTCTGCGTTGTCTGTATTCAGAATAAAATTGTTTCCAGAATGACAGATTAAAACAAAGCAAAAAAACCCCAAACGTTAGAAGTAAAGCCATGATCATACATCAACACCTACGCTGTTACACAGATATTAGTCTGAAAAAGGCAATTAAAAAAAATTTCACAAATATTTTCTTTAAATTAAGTTAACACAGAGATACATAAATTAGGAAACTCTGCAACTTTCAAGTACAGCACAATATGGTGTATTTTAAAGGCAAAAGCATAAAGGCAGAATATTATTTATAGAGCAGGAAGCAGCCTGTCTGGAGACTGACCTGTATGGGACCGAAAATGTTTATTGAGCTCCCCAGAGGAAATAAAACTCTTTTCACAAATGCCACAGATATATGGCTTCTCTCCTAAAGGAAACACAAGGAGTTTGTTATTTCAATATATAAACCAGAATACACATAAAGAACACATCAAAATGTAATGGAAGTAACGTCCAATGGGAGAAAGAGCTTCCTACACTGGAGTCAAAGGGAAACAACATGAGAACGATGCTGGATGACAACTCCACAGGTAATTCCCAATCTACAGATTTCCTGCTCATCACCTATCTGCAACCTCTCTGCAGGCAGCCAGTCCTCCCTCACCAGGTCTGTTCTGATACGACAGTGCTCCGTCTCCCCTTACCTGTATGTTTTCGGGAATGGGTGATGAGAGAACTTGAGACAGCAAAGGCTTTTCCACAACTGTCACACACGTAAGGTTTCTCCCCTGTGTGCCGACGCACATGGTACGTGAGTGTGCTAGCCTGAGCAAACCGCTGACCACACCGATCACACACGTAGGGCTTCTCCCCACTATGCTTCCTGCGAACAGACACAGACATCAGTGATCTCGCGGCAGAAAGGGAAGCAACGCCCACAACTAAGTAACTTTCCTCAATTAGTACTTTATCCCCAAAGTTCCTTGCGCTAATGTTCTGTGAACTTAAAAAAAAAAAAAAAAGTAACAACTGGGAGTTTGGTTTTGAGTAGCAGTTTCTCATGGAGTGAAATTCACTGTCTGTTGACTCTAGGAATTAGTGCATCCATGATTTCAATGGCAGCTGAATTGAACTACAGGGCCTGCACATATAACATGCACCATGAGAACTCAGCATGTTTTGCATCATAGTGTACTGAAAGATAAAATGATGATTCCTAACAAGGGAACATAATTCCTGCTCCTGCCAAAAAAATGCAAACAGAAGTGAACAGTGAGAACTGTTCTGTATCACTTCCCATCAAGGAACTCTCTCCTCTATGATGCTACAAGCAGTTTAAATCAAAGCAAAACAAAAAACCCACATCATTGCCATAAGGATACCTGTGTGTAGGCTGTAACATGCATAAATCACAAATCAATTCCTTAATGAGCAAGTACATAGATGTAATTATTCTGTTATGGAGTGTGAGAGAAGACCCACGAGAAAAGGAGTAGAAATGACCAAATTATGTGAATGTGTAACTCCTGCTCACACAGGAGTAAATTATTCTGTTTAAATAAACACATGGATAAGCATTTGCAGGATCTCACTTTTGCCTACCTGGCATGAATCTTCAGATTGCTTGAAGTTGCGAACTGCAGGTTGCAGACATCACATTTGTATGGTTTCTCTTCTCCATGATGCATCCGACTGTGGAACACTAACTGGCACTTCTGAGCAAAGCCTTTGTCGCACAGTTCACATTTGTATGGCTTCTCCCCTAGTGAAAAATAAAACCCTTGTGCTCTCTATATTTACATAAGAAAGCTTTCCAATCCATTACCTGACCAAAGCTCAGGTGTCTGTTCTAATAATTCTTACAAATAACATCTTGGAATATCCCGTCCTCAGTCCACTGAAGTGCAATGTGCCAGGAATACAGTGGATAACAGACTATTTTTGAACACATTACCTTTTGGGGAAAAAAGGTAATAATATTTTTAATAGTGCTGTTTTCCCACATTATTTTAAGAATGCTACTACTACATTTTCAGACTTTTTGCTGGTTACGTCTATTCATGATTCTGAATATTCAAGATGAACAATCAGTAAATCATCGGCTTTTTCTTGCCTGTCAAACAGCAAGAGGTCTGCAACATACAGTCTAGTGCTCACTGATTTCTTGTTAGTGCCTGCTGTAGAATGCTACAGGTACTTCTCTGACTATTCATGTTCTCTTTGTGGTCAATACAATCTCATGTAACGGATTGTGCAACTCTGCAGTCTTAGATGACAGTATAAAAGAGCCTATCTCTGCATTTCTATGGCAGTATACAATCAAACCAAGAACTCAACAATTCTTAAGTATATTGTGTACATGAAAACTTAAAAAATAAAAGTATTAGTCCTCTAACCTGCCATCTAGCAACCAACACTGTGAAATTACCTACCTACTCGTGCAAAAATTCCCGGTACAATACCTTCAAAAGCAGAAAGTGCAGCTGATGTTCCTACCAGCCAACTGTCCCTGAATACTGCTCACAAGCTGCATCTTCCACATGAATCTTTGGTTAGTCACTGGCTGACAGTATTTGAAAACCTCTCCCTTGGTTACTGAAAGAGCAAGACGTTCTCCTGCTGCTGTACCTCAACACCTCCTACTTCACCTCTTTACATCCTCACAGCTTCCTGGAAAGAGCTCCACTGCTGGCCTCTGCTCAGAGTTTTCCAAAGGGGAAAAAGTGCAAAAGTAAACAATTTTTGTATCTGATTCGCTGTTACTTCAGAATTCTGAATGCCAGCCACAAAAAGAAGAAAACTATGTAAACCAGGTCCTTCTGCTGCTCACTGGGCTAAGTACAGCAGCAAAGGCAACAGCAGAAGAACAGCTATGCCAGATCAGCCTGAAGAACAAACTAACCTGGCATCAAGTCTTCTCTCTCTAGGGGAGAACACCCAAAAAGACAAACAAGCACAGTACTTCTCCTGTACATCTTTCCAGGCTCCAGCAATTTGCTGTTCATAATCTTTTTAAGTCAGACATGTCTTAATGTTTAAGTGTTCATAATAGATTTCTCTTTGATGCTTTGTTCAGTAGCTCTTGATACAACACAAACGTCGGGTAATGTTATTGAAAGCAGAGATCGTAACACCATCACACATTTCAGCTGCATATTTTACTAAATAAAATCCCAAACACTGTAGTAATTCAGCCACCTCCCCTACCTTTTTTGAAGGCCCTATGGAAGAAGTTACCTACTTGTCACAAGGCTGCATTTTTTCCCACTTCTGTTATCAAACATGTATTAGGATTTGAAGTTTAAAAAAAAGCAACAGAAATTCTGGTATCAAGTACTGTGAATTTTCCATGCTCTACTGGCAACTCTTTTGGCTCTCCATCACTCTACAGAGTTAAAGGGTAGCCAGCTCTTCTGAGTCTTTCCAGAAATCGAGATGCTCAGACTAATAAAGTCCTCTCTAGCTATATAAAGTAGAAACTACCATTTGGTACTGAAAAACGCTGAAACATTTCATGCTACCAGGATATAGGTACTACCCCTGTATGTGTACCAGCAGCAGACAAAATTTCTAGATGAAGAAGTCAGAACGCAAAGATCTTTTTAGCCCTGTGTTCACAGGCTATGATTACAGGTCTCCACAGTCCATGAGACAAGGCCAGTGGCTTACCTGTGTGAGTTCTTACATGTGTTTTCAGCTGATTGCACTGGGTGAATGCCTTCCCACAGAGCTGACACACATACGGTTTCACTCCTTTGTGTATTCTCATATGTCGACGGAGGCTACTGGCTTCTGAAAAGACTTTTCCACATGTGTTGCACACTGGCTTAGCTTTGGAGTACTTCTGGTCAAGCTCTTCCCCTGAACTCTCCAGCTGGTAA
The DNA here is from genome assembly GCA_008921705.1 of Burhinus oedicnemus. Lineage (NCBI taxonomy): Eukaryota > Metazoa > Chordata > Aves > Charadriiformes > Burhinidae > Burhinus > Burhinus oedicnemus. The sequence continues at coordinate 589,314 of VFFE01007869.1, forward strand.
GCGTTTTTTTCACTGGCTATGTTAGACATACAGTGCTCCTTCAGTGCACAGCTTTGCTGAGGCTTTCCCCGTTTCTGTTTTGCTGCAATAGTCTGAACTAGGATATCCTGTGCTGCCAACGTTTCGCTTTCCACCACCGATGCCAGCTGTAGTTCAGAGTTATCACTGCCTTGGGCAGCCTGTTCCGTGATCTGGGTGGCCAGCTTATTTGCATCCAAAAACATTTCAATGGATGTGTTCTCGGTCACATCATTCTGATATTGCACAGATTTATTCTGTGTGCTTTTGGGGGAGCTGAAATTCTTCTTTCGCTTTTTGGTTTGAGGAGATTTCTTTTCTAAAGCTGTTTTCTTTGCCTGTGGTTGAACCAACTCTGCAGCAGCAGCATCTGCTTTTTCCTGATTATTGTAATCTCGGAGAGTCAGAAGGCAAGCCTGCTGATTCATTTCAACATTTCCAGTGATACTAGATGTCTCTGTAGAAGAGGGATTAGCAATAAAAGCGAAGTCTTCCATCTTGATTTTGCATTTAGTGACCACTTCTTCTACTTTGAGATAGTCGGCAGCCTGGTGAATTTCTTTAACATTCCAGCTGCAAGAAAACAAGACTTGGGTGACAATATTCTGGACAAAGCAAACCTTCCTTCTGTACCAATTGAATCAAATACAGACAGCATGGCTACAGAAAAGTTACGCTGTCAGAAAATGCAACTTTGAGAACATATATGGCAAGATCTAATCTCTTAGTGCTGTAGTGCCACAAGATATTAGTATGACAATTACTCCAGAACTGATGGCCCATGCCTAGCGTGGTCTGCAGATCCACAGAACTGAGAATTTTATTTTCACTTACATGCCTTCTGTAGAATTTTTAAGTTAAAAGTCCATTTGTAAGTTGGTGAGGCTAGACATGGGGTCATTGGTCCAAAAAGCTCAAAAATCACAGCACAAAGGGATAAAACGCTTGAGAATAAAATGCATGAATTGCCATTCTATAATCCTTCTGCCAAAAGTCTGAAGTAATTCACGAGCAGCGCATTCACCTCAGCACTTCTGTGAGGCAGGTATTAATCTTGTTTTATAAAACGATTTGCAAACAGTCTTAATTCTGTATAAGCTGCACACAGACAACATTAACACCAAGGAAGCCCTCACTTAAACTACTACGCTCTATTTTTCAGTTCCTGCAACACAGGCCTTGACGGTTTAGAAAAAAATAACCTGGAAAAGTACACGTACAACCAATGAATTTATGGATTTACAGTACTTAAAGAGAGACTAATGGTAAGCAACATCATTCTAACACTCTATTACACGGTAAATGTAATTAGACAGTAAGTAACGAGCCACAGTTACTCTCTGTACATGAATACAACTGTTTTAGTATCCTAGCACTGAGTTCAAAGTACACTCTCCTGGTGTCACTCATGCACCCACCACCACAGAAGACAGCAGAATTTGCAGACAGTTGCAGCGGACACCTAAAAGGGACACAGTACAAGACGACGGGTGCACGTGGGCAGACCTGCAGGTGTCATCTTTACTCAAATCGTTCTCCCTGGGTGAGAACTGTACTTTCACCTTCAGAGATCTCAACTGCTCAGAATGAATCCAGACACTCTCCTGCTGTGTTCCCAGACAGACTTCAAGAACACTGCACACTTCTGCTCATAAGTAATTTGCAAAGCATCAGTCGCTAACTTTACCACATAGCTGTGCACACTGATCTATTACCGTTAATGCTTGTAGCTAATTTAAAAAAACGAACGCTCTACATCTGTGTACTTAAATTATCAGGTATGAGTTTTCAGACAATAGCAACAAAGCTTTTTTGAAATGCACTTGACAGCACACATGGAGAAAGGAGTTGAAATTCTGGACTGCATACTTCTAAGTAGTTACACTTTCCTCGTGAAGGATAATGTCCTTCCTTCCCTGAGAGAGAAGCACTACAAAGAATCCTCACTTTACATGAAGCAACACAATGTGCACAAAATCAACACAGTAAGGGTGGAAACACTTTTTCTGTGACTCCTTTTGGGCACTGTGATACAAGATTTTAAGTAACAGATTATGCAAATTTTAACAAAAGTAATTTTTTAAAATCGTGCCCATCATCATCCGTTCCTCAGACTTTAGTCTCTACTGCATACACGGTTTCTGTGTGTTCTCTGCAAAACAGACTTCTACAAGCCAACTTCAGAAAGAATACACTTATCCTTCCTTTTCCCGGTGATCACCCAAGATTGTTAATCCCTTCCAATCCAGACAAAAAGACTCAGAGAGTGAAACCATCAACCAGTGAAATATCAGACAACATACCTTTGTTTTGGCACTCATATACCATGTGGTATTTTAAAACATACAGATGGTCTTCAACTTGTTAAGATCCGCTATTATTTGTTCCTCCAGAACTTATTACAAAGAACAAAACCCCCAGTACTGCCTTAACACAAAGTTTATTTCCCTGTTCTCTTTCCCCCTTTAATAGCATATGTTACCTGTCAAGGTTTAAGTTTCCCGTATAAATAAATTCCAGGAGTTTTTGGAATCCATCAGCTTTCACTTGAGTCTGATCCAAAACAACATTATTGTCAGACGCATCTCTGTAAAATGCACCGAAGTACTCGCTGAAAGAGGCAAGCACATTTCTGTGTGCTTTGAACTGGAATTCACCAATAACAACAGTGCAGTCACAAAGAAAGCCAGCTTCTCGCTGCTTGTTCAGTCTCTCTAAAAGGTGCTCACAGTGATGGGAATACTGCATTTTGATAACGAGCTGCAGCCTCTTTGTTCTGATCTGGGAAAGCAAAGAAAATTGATTTACATGAAAGATTTAACTTTGTCTTCTCCCCTAACAGAGTAAGTTAATGATTACAAAAGACTCAGTGTTCAAATCCTGCAGGATAGTTTGTGTAGTAGCGCTTTTGTACAAGGTACAGCAAGATGGGTGGATCCTTCTTAACTTGGGGAGCTGCTAATTTTAGAGGCAGAACAAGGGGGAAAGGGCAGAGACGTGGATACTCCCCCACCCAGATCAGAGGATTAGCTCGCCTAAGCTTATGAGCTGTCATGCCAAAACTGGGCTCCGAGGAGCACGCTGCAGAAACGCTCCACCCGAGGCTGGGACCGAATAGCGCCCCGACAGCGGGGGCGGTCGCTCCCCGGGACACGGCCCCGCTCCCCGCCGCAGGGATGGGGGACGGGCAGACGCCGGGGGTGGGCGAGCGGTCACCGGGGCCCCGCGGGAAGGGCCGCCTCGGCGCCAGGGGAGCAGACAGGGTGCCGGTGGGCCACAGCAGCCGCGGCCCCCCCGGCTCGACCTCGCCGCGGGACGGAGACCGTAGGACCCTCCCCCGCCGCGGCCCTCGCCCGGGCCCGCTACCCCCCGTGCCCTCCGCGGCCAGGCTGCGGCTGACCAGGCACCGCCCGTGCCCCCCGCCCCGCGGACCGCTGCGGTGCCGGCCCCGGGCCAGCAGGAGAGTGGCGGCGGCGCCCCACGCACCTGCGGAGGGGAAGGGAAGGAGCGCCTTCTCTCCTCAGGCCGCCATGTTCTGATGACGTCGCGCGCGCCGCTTCCGGGATGTCACTTCCGGTGTCCCGCTCCTGAGGCCGGCCCGGGGCTGAGGGGCAGCGGTGGCACCGGCGACAGAACGAGAAACAGGAACGGGGCCACAACCCGTCCCGCTGAGGGGAACGGGCAGGGCTAGGAGGCGAACTGCTTCCGGGGGGGGCTCGTGGACTACAACTCCCATGATGCAGCGCGCCCCAGCAGGGCCCACCGTTGGCGTGGCGGGGAGCGGTGCATGCCGGGAGTTGTAGTCACGGCAGGCGGGGTGGGGGGACCGGAGCCGGCGGGACCGCAGAGCCGTAACACCGGGGGGGGCGCGGTGCAGTGATCTAACACAGCTCCCGCGTTGTGGATCCTCACCCTGCACCCCGAATCGGCGAATAAAATGGATCGATTGTAAAAATCTTAAGCCGGCAGATGTTTCCGCCCGGTTTCGAACCGGGGACCTTTCGCGTGTTAGGCGAACGTGATAACCACTACACTACGGAAACACCGCGTGCTGCAAGGTTTGCGGCGGTCCCGGTAATGGCGGCTCACCTCAGCCCTGCCTCACGCTGCTGCCCAAACAGCGGGTCACCCGAGGACCCGCACAAGCGCAGACAAGGAGAAAGATTCCAACAAAAGGAGCTGGCAATCCCAGGGAGATGGGAGGAGCAGGGCCCGACTGAAATCCTTGCCCGCCGGCGCCAGCAAATGCAGGTGGGATGGGCAGGACAAACCAGGCAGGGCTGCCGAGGAGAGGTGTAAAGCTCTGGAGGAACAAAGCAGGGCAGTTTCAGCGTGTGTTTGTCAAAAATCAGAGTAAGACAGTCCCAGCCAACGAGGAGAACGGGAGTCGTTTGGTTCTGCCAGCCTTGCGGGGCAGGACCGTAAGGAAGCAGAGCGCCTTACCTCAGGCACCTCTGCTCTGCGGGCCTCTCACCTCAGGCACCTCTGCTCTGCGGGCCTCTCACCTCAGGTACCTCTGCGGGCCTCTCACCTCAGGCACCTCTCTGCAGGCCTCTCACCTCAGGCACCTCTGCTCTGCAGGCCTCTCACCTCAGGCACCTCTCTGCGGGCCTCTCACCTCAGGCACCTCTCTGCAGGCCTCTCACCTCAGGCACCTCTCCTCTGCAGGCCTCTGCCTACAGCTGGAGCTTGGAACGTGAGGAACTGACTAATCCTCCCGGATTTTCTGGTACAGCAGGCACCAAAATGCCTGATCTTGGAAGGAGCTATAGCTTTGTAACTTCGCTTTGCCATCCTTTGCAAAGGGAAATGCAAGCCAAACCCCAGCCGGTGGGAGGAGGAGTAAGAAAAGCCAAAAGAAATTAAATAAGAAAGGTTCAAGAAGAAAGCAGTGACGGGGAAGGCAAAGGGGAAACGGAAGAAAGTTGGAAGCAAACAGCGACAATATTCTGTTGAGTTTGGCAGCTGCAAGATTTCTTAACACTCCTGCTGTCCTGGAGAGGTTTCTAATAGCTGCAGGGATGTGTGTATAAGAGGTGCCACAATAGAATGTCTGGAAAAAACAAGTGTCATTACTAGCTCTTTTCATGCTTGCAACCTCTTTCAGGTCCTTGTGGAAAAACTCTTGTGGGAACGTACTTGTGTTCTTAGTTAGTGGCAGACCACGATCACAAGATCCGTTGTGCATAACTGTAGCACCCAGTGTGAAAAGGTTGAGATTGCAGCCACTTCTCTGCCCAGTCGCATATTGCCCCAATGTTAATAACAGCCATTTTGTTCCTGCAAGGTCATCAGCAGTCCCCAAGGATTAAATTTTAATAATTGCAAAGGAATTAATAAACCACAAAAACCAAATTAACTAATGAATATATATCATTATTGATATAATAATACGTTCAATCACAGCTTGACAACCACAGTTAAAGAAGGAAGGTCCTGTTTAGGCAACATGCTACAACCTTCTCCAAGGAGCAGAACGGTCTCAGCTCTCACAGCTGCTGAAGTTGCCTGGCCTGTGAGAGGACCAAATATCTTTCCAGTATTTTTTCAAAGCAACACACATAATTTAAGTGTACGTGAAGTACTTTTTCCTAATGTCCTTTACCTGAGACTTCCCCAAACAGACTACCTTGACCAAGGAGAGATGCTGGTGTTGCCATGGAGGCTGGGGTGGAAGAGGACTTGTCCGGTGCAACTGTATTTTGTTTGATTCCTGGAGGTACCTGAAAGAGCATGGGATTGTCACGTCCTGGGGAGACAGGGAAACTGTGGTGAGGAATGTCTATGACAATGACCTGAAGATGACAAGTAGTGAGCAGACACTGATTCTGACTGAGGCACCACTTAACCCACCAGTTAACCCAGAAAAAACGGCAGACCTCTTCCCTGAGCATGCTGATGTACCGGCTCTGTGTGTCTATCCAGGCTGTGCTCACACTCTGTGCTTCAGGTCTCAGCACAAGCTGTTTGACAGACTGCGGTTACAGTGTCACCCACAGCATACCAATCTTCGAAGGCTACTGCTTGCCCCGTGGTATTCTCTGGCTTGACTTGGCCAGCTGTGATCTTACAGAGCACCTAACATGGATTCTGAAAGAAAACATCACTTCACAAGCCACCACAGCTGAGGAGCGGCTTGTACAAGACATGAAAGAAAAATTATGTTATGTGTGCCTGAGCCTCGAGGAAGAGATGACTAAGAATCCCAGTGAGGTGGAAAAAACTTATCACCTTCCTGGTGGCCATGAAATTCTGGTTCAGAATCAAAGGTTTTGTCTTCCCGAAACCCTCTTTCACACTTCTAAGGTTGGCAGAGGGTCACCAGGGACTGACAAGCTCTGCTCCAATTCTGTCGTGAACAAATCATCATCATGATGTTGGCATAAGGACTTAACTCCACGCCACTCCTGTCTGGTGGTTTCAGCCTCTTCCCTGGAATTAAGATGAATGCTTAAACAAGGAGATAGTCTACACAGTGCCAGGTGGTGTTAAAGTGAAAGTCAGTGCTCCTCCTAACAGGAAGTTTTCCATTTGGACAGAAGGCTGGCTGCTTCCCCAGTGCCTTCAAGCCGATGCAGATTACCGTGGCAGAGTACCGGGAGGCTGAGCCTGACATGGTGCACAGAAAATGTTTCTAAAATACATGTGATTTTATAACAGCTTTTCGTTAACACTTCGTGGAAAAGAACCTGAGATTATAGCTACCTGAAAGCTGGTATCTAGGGGGAAGCCTGTGTCCATAGCATGCCTTTTCAAAGTCCAATAAAAATCATAACAACTGGCACAGTTACCTCCTTCTTAGTTCATGAATACATCTTTCTGAATAGGCGTAAAATACATTTTAAAAGAGGTTCTTTACCAGAACAATGCTGTATGGTATATCTACAAGTAAAGTTAGGATGACTGAGAGGCCTCTACGCTGTTGCTTCAAACTCCATTGTACCTGCAAAACTGCGCAGCCTTGAAAAGCCTTGCTTTTTCCGTGGAAATCTCGGGGTCAGAAAGCAAACACACAAAAACCGTTCCGGGGAACATGACGCAGCAGGGGCGGGACAGCCGGCGGCCGAGGCCAGCGCTCCAGGGAGCAGGTACGATCGGGGGACAATACGCCCTGCACAGAGAGACACGATAGAAGAGATAAAGATTCTCTTCCAACGGAGTGCAGGGGGCTGGCGCAGCCCTGCTTCGGGGGAACGTGGAGGGTGTTCGGGGCCTAGTTCCTCACCCAGGGATCTTCGACTGAGACGGGCAGGGCCTGAACGCGGGCCCCGGCCCTAAGTTCCGTCCCCAGACCCCAAATCTCAGCCCTAAACCCCAGGTCCCAGCCCCTAAGTTCCCCCTCCAAGCCCCAGGCCCGGCTCCGGGTGCCGGCTCCCGGCTCCGGTCCCGGTCCCGGTCCCAGCTCCGGGTGCCGGCTCCCGGCTCCGGCCCCGGCCCCGGCCCAGCCGCAGCCCCCGGCCCCAGGGAAGGGGCGGGGGGCGGCGAGGGGAGGGCACGGCCAAGCGCGGGCCCGGGAGCACGTGGTGCGGCCGGCGGACGAATGGCCCGAGCGTTCCAAACTCCCGCCACTCTTTCCTTCCCGCCCCCTCGCCCAGCCGCAGCCAATGGCGGCGGAGGAGGGTGCTCCCTCCCACCAATGGAGGCGCGGTGGGCGTGGTCGCGAGGGCTTTAAGAAGCCCCGCGGGGGCGCCCCGCGTCGCGTGGCGGGTGGGGAGTCCCTGGTGTTACTAACCCTAATGGCTGCCGCTGCGCTCCCCGCGCCTGTCCGCTGTTTTACTCGCTGACTTTCAGCGGACGAGGGGAGCAGCCCGGGGGGGAGAGGGGGGAAAGGGGGTCCGCCATCAAAAAACGTCAGCGAGGGGGCTCCTCACCCCGGCCCGCACTGGGGTCCCCATGTCCACCGGCCCCGCAGCCCGGGGCCCGCCGCGGAGGCTCCCGCCGCCGCACCGTCCGCAGGCCGCGGTCGGCCGGCTCCCGCCACTGCCGCCGCGAAGAGCTCGTCTCTGTCAGCCTCGGTGGCGGCCGGGAGCAGAGGGGCGCACCCCTCCCACCGCCCTTCTCCGCGCCGGGGGGGCCCCAGCAGAGCAAAACGGGAGCGGCGCCCACCGGGCCGACCGCCGCGCTTCCCTCAGCCGTGGGGCGCGCGGCCGGCGCCGCTCCGACACGCGCGACCGTTCCCCGCCGGCTCTCGCGCTTCCCGCCGGTGGGCAGCGCGCGACCCCCACCCTCCGCTCCCCTTCCCCCACCTCCGCCCCCCAGCCGTGAGGCGGCCCGGCCCCGCTGAGGCGGGCGGGTGGTCGGGGTCGCGGTAGGGCCCGGCCCCGCCGGGGTCTGAGGGGACGCCGGGGGCAAACCGAGCCGAGCGGAGGCCCCGCAGTGTCAGAGGGTTGTTTTGTGTCCCCCTGCCTCCCAGAGGACGGGAGGTGGGAGCGCTGGGTCGCTGCTGCCCCGTGTGAGCTTATTTGGGAGAGCCCTGTGGTGATGGAAAATTAGAAATGTTGAATTTTACTCATCGAGTTTAAGAAATGTTGAGGTTTTTTTCATTGAGTTTGGAAGCACGGAGCTGATGTTGTTTTTGCAAAAACAGGCAAGCCTCCGAGCACGAGCGACGAATGTTTTGTTGAGGTGTGGAAGAAGGGATGGTGAGGGGGAAAGTGTCAGGGCTTGTCCCCAGCCGTTCCTCTCTGCGCAGAGGTCTTGGCCCGCCATGCAGCAAACCTCCCTGCTGCATGCCAAGCTGTGGCACCGTCCCCTGAAGGAGCAGTGCAGAGAGCCCATGCCGTGCCACTCACCATCATGGAAACAGGCTGTTCAGTTACCTCTGCTCGTAGTTCTTACCATCATGGAAACAGGCTGTTCAGTTACTTCTGCTCGTAGTTCTTTTCCATGCTTCTGTAGCCTGTATCGACCACATATAGAAAATTCACCAGAAATGCAGGAACACGTGGGTGCTGTGTGCGGTGGAAGCCAAGCGTGCACTGCTGCCCCACTGCAGGTCTTGCCTCCATGCGGAACAGACATGGCCCTAGAAACTGGGCTTGGGCATGACTCAATGCTCACATTTAACCAACCCTTCAATAATTTCCTAAATGTTTGGCCAGTGCCATCTTGTGGCCTTCTTAGAGGGTGGGAGTGAACTTGGGTACTCAATTTTTTAAATTCTCTTTGAAGGAAACCTTCTGTTGCCAGAGTAAGTGGAAATGCGAGAGTTCAACATGACACACTTGGAGATGTATAGGTCCTTTCTGGTAGTGGAATCTGAATGTCACTTAATAAACCCAATCTAGCTAAAACTAGCGCCGGCTCTGCCACTGGTAATGTTCTTTCTTGTTTCAAAGTACTTATGTGTTTTCATTGTTTTATCTTGTTTCTGAGCAACAGCTTTCATTAACATCAAATACTTCATTCCAGACTCGCAACTAAACATGCAAAGCTTAGTACATTATTTTTTCAAATGAAAGTCTCCTTGTCTTAAAAGGGCCTCGTTTCCCTGAGAAAAGTATTTTCTTAAACATATCTGATTTTGTGGCATTTACAATGATTTTTTTCTTCGCTGCTGCTTCTGAAAGACATGACAAGCTTAAACTGCCAAGTTTCTGTAGGCATGAAAAAATGTATGCTCTGCAGAGTCATGTGTTGGATAAAAATCGTTTAGAAACTGAGAACTTGGTCTACTCTTGTTTCTATTTACGCATGGTTGCAAGGAAAACTTTGTGCAATATGGTATCGTTGTGGAGACGACACCAAATGTAGCTGTTGTTACTACAGCTTGCTACTGTTTCTGCACAGCCTGCAGCTGCTTTCCCGGCCCCAGTGAAACAGTCCAAAAAAGGTGCTACTGTGGCTTTTTAGGAATCAAAAAAGAAACTCTCAGCAATTTCTCACCTGAAGAGTTTAAAACCATTTGCAAGTGGCAGCCGCCTCAGTGTGTCAAGGAAATCGTATTTGATGGCTCTCCTCTAAGCAGAACTCAACTGGCAGTGAGTAGTAGTTACCTGCGAGAGTCAGCAGCTTGAGGGAGCAGGTCCATCTTAGTGCCATGCGTGAATCACTTGGCATTAAGTGGATTTTCTTCCCTGCAGAGCGTAAGTGCTCTTGTTAATATTTCCAGATGTCTTTGTTTTTAAAAATCTCATGGTTCATTTGAAGCTTGTGTTTACCGTCAATGCTAGCTGTGACACAAAGTGATACAGAGAAAGGTGAAGGTGTTTGGGAGAAGAGGAGCACTCCTGCTCAATAAAATCATGACAGCGGGTTATTGAGGTCCATGCTTTCTCTGGGCTGCCATTCAGATGGTTTGGAAATTAGGATTGTGCATGCTGGGTGACTTGTTATTGAGTGCCAGATGCTCAGAAGTTAACACCCAGTCGTCAGGAGGTTCTCTGACAAATGTTTAGGAGACGAACTTTGAAGAATGTCTTGCTTGCATTTGCTTAGGGTGGGCGTTTTCGCTGTTTGAGATCAGTCATACGACATTTGTTGTATCAGGCTGGGTACATGGAAAGTGCTTTGGCCAAAGGGGATAAAGCACTGTTGATTGCCCTAGCAGCATGAAATGTCTTCTCTGTACTCTACTAATGTGTGCATGGGGTTGCCTTCCTTTCGCATGTCATCTTTCTGGTGTACTATTTCTAAGCACCCTAAAGTTTTCTGTCCCTGTGGGAAATTGCTCCCTTTCTGTGGAGCACCTAGAAAAAAAATCAGCACAAGGTGGATGAAATCCCTTAGGAGATCCCCTAGGATTGATGGGACAGCAGGAGGTGTAATATTACCATGGTTGTGTGAATAGCCCTCTTCTGAGGGTGTTTTAAGAGCTGACAGGTTTGGGGACCCTGAGGGGATGAGCGTACCTCCCCCATTAACACATTTTCAAGTGCACATTTTTAAGTATAAGATCTCAACTGTGGCTTAATTCTGCCTGTGGCATTGTGCGTCGTGCAGGGGTCTTGAGCTGTCTTCTACTCCTGACTCTACCTTGGACTCTGCCTTCAGTCACCCTGCAACATCATTACCCTTTCCGATCCCAACAAGAACGCTTTCCTACTCTCTGAAGGACTTGTGTATGAAAGCAGCGGTATTTTATCTTATATTGGTTTCATTAAGCTGTTTTCATTTTACATTTTATATTTCTTGCATTAATTTAAAATCAATCATGATTGTTTGGGCTGTATGTGATAAGCCAGTGCACAACAAATGAAAACAGTTTAAATCAGTTTGAGAGCTTTATATACAAAGGTGGACAAACTTAATTAAATTAGCATGGATTCACATGTTGGTATGACTTTATGTGTAAACTTAAAGCACACTTTGCTATGTATTTGAAATGATCAATAGAAAAGCTGGAGTGTTTTTTTCACTCACTGAAAATTTGGCTAAATATTTTCACAAGTTGTTTGCAGAGGTGACAGTGTATACAGGCTTTGTGAGAACAGTGCAAGTAGAGTTAACGTTGAACTACAATATTGAGTCTAACAAAACGGTTCAAGTTGACCTTGCTTATGAGACAACAAAAAGTGTCTTAAGGAGAAATAATAATTATCAAAGAGTAAAGAATGGTTTAATTCAAAGGCTCTTTAACCTCCGACAGGTCTGGCAAACATTAATAGAACCCTGCCCTAATTCTGTTTGTAGATTGCCTCAACAAGGGGTACCTTCAAAATGTGGTTGGACGTGGTATCCAAGGATATTTAGCAGCAAAGGGAATGGAAGAAGCATACATCTCAATCATTTTTACATAAGTAATTTAATGGTAAAATGAAGTAATGCAGTCAAATCTTTGTAAATGCCAAAAATATGGACTGAAGATGGTTTAAACATATAATAACTTTTGGTGCCTTTCTTTGCCCAGTTCTCTGCATTCAGCTTAACACACCCAAGCAGGGAAGTGGTTTTATTCAAAAGAAGCTTGGAAAAAACAACCCCAGGCAATGGTAAACCTCTGACATGAGTGCCTGGGAGAACAGCTCTGGGTCTTGGTCCTGTGCTCGGTGACTTTGACCTGCTTGATGGGTCCAGTCAGGTCTGTCTTGAAGCAAGAGTTCTGTATGGCATGGCCTTTGCCTACAGACCTGGGGGATGGCTTTTGCCTTCTGCATTTATAGTTTTCAGTTTGCAGAGGCATGAACATAACTTGGGCCTAATAGTACCTTAAAATTAAGCTTTATTAGTTAATCTTTTAATTTGTCTGTATTCAACTATTCGTAGTCATTGGAGGAGTCTTACAAATCCTCAAATCTGTACAAAAAGAGCTGTTGTCAATGTCTGGATTTGTGTATATTTCCCAGTTATATCAGAGCTAAAATGGTAATGGTTTAGGAGTAGAAGAGACTTTTTTCTACCTCTTTGTGTCCAGTTGAATATTGTATTTCAAGGATTTCAGTAAGGTAAGCTGCTCCACGATGGTTGGTGAAGTCTTTGTTTTCTACATCTTATCTGCGCTACGGGCAGGTCTGTTGGATGTGCTCGTGCTGTTGATCATATTTTTTTCCAACGGTAGATGGCAGTAGCCATTCATTTGTAAAACGTGAGAGTCGAACCCAGAGCATTACAGAATTTAATGTGCAAGAAGGATCATTCCTGGTTAGGAATTTAAGTGAGACTATTTGTAAAACCTTTTTCTCTTTTCAAGTACGGGTAAACTGCCATTAAATAGAAACCTTTGCAATTTAAATATTTTTTTTAATAGAAGCCACTTCAAAGCAAAAATTTTGAAAGATGTTATTTAAGCGTCACAGGAAGGTACTGTAATGAATTGTCATCCTTAAGTAAAAAGGCATTTAAAAATGTGTTTTCCAATGTAGATAAACTCAAGTGATTAAGAAATGCTGGTTAACGTTAGATAGTTATTCCTTTTCAAGCTTGCTTAAGACACCAGTAATTTTCAGTTTATGTTTGGTTGAGAAACTCATTAAAACACATCTTTACACAAATTAAAGAATTTTATTTCCTGACTATAAAGTTTAGGATTCACCTTGACAAATTAGTTTGATGCCTTGATCCCATTGAAAATAGTGTCAGAGATCAACATTTGCAGATCTTCAGTTTTATTTTTGCCTCTAAAAATGCATTGTATAATTTGAAACTAGATGTGCAAATGTTAGCCTTTCTAGTGTACAGCAATATGTTATAGGATAAATTCCCCTCCCCACTTCTCATTTATTTAAATAAATTTGCTGTTTGCTTTTGTGAAATATATACTTTGTTTCCCAAAAGCAAACGTGGGAGATATGTGAGTGAGGAAGGTAATAATCTGTAACAAAGTTATAACCAAGTCACAAGACTTTTGGGAATTTTACAGCTGCAAACCAAAGTTTTCATGCATTATCATAGCATTCTGTTTTGCAACGATAACAAGTTTAAAGGCTAGCATTTCTCTGTTTTTATTGAAAAGATAATCAGACTTTTGTACATTAATGATGGAATATTGGCAGCTATGATAATTTTGTAGAAAACATTTTAGTGCTGCAATTAATATTTTAATAAGCTTGTTTCTTACTACTGTATTGGTATTATCTGAATTGTACAGTTGGATGCTTCACTGTGCTCTGTGGGGGACAGAATAAGGCAGAAAGGATAGAAATTGACTGAAACGAAGTGGGTTTGGTCCCAAGACTGCTACTGACTCCAGATGTGCCCTTCTGGGCTTCTTAGGTTCCTCATCTATAAAATGGTGATAACGATAGTGACCTTTTTCGGCTACGAATGAGAAGTGCTAAGCAGCACTATCCTCTTCTCCTTTTGCCCGGGGCAATAGACCCATAGAGCTGTATTGTTTCCTGAGAGGCCAGGCTCTTCACGCATAAAACTGTCTTCTAGGTCGCAAACTTTCAGGATCAGGAAAATTTACCAAGTCTGCATGCTTAAACCTTTTCTCTCTGGTTCAGCCTCTGAGCCTCCTAAAGAGCAGAATTCCATCACTTCTTTCATCACTCTAATATTCCTTTAAACAACTGTATCATGGGATATATTGTACTTAGCTGTAGTATGTCTACCGTACAGTCCATGTTTTTCATCACAGGAAGCAGCTTGAACTGCTTATAACACATGGAGTATACATTTGTCTTGTTTTAGAACAGCTTTATATCGTTCAGCTGGCTTTACAGCCTCTTCTGTGTCTAAAGATAAGCATGTTTAAGTATAATCCTGAAGTTTTTATCTTCTGCATCATCAGCCTGCACTTTAGTTACCATTTCAAATTACGCTCCTCCAGGCAGCTTTGAACAACCTTAGCTTGACAATTAAGGGAGTGAACTGGCAAAACTGCTAATTTCTCTCCCTTTCCATTCACTCTTATCTCGTATTCTCTAAGGTACACGTCTTTATCTACATGTTTCCAAGAAGGTGTTCAATTAATAACTCAGAAAAGTCAGAGCTGATAGGATCTTTTCATGTATTAATTTAACTCTTCCTTTCAAACAGACCGCCAGAAAAATCAATGTTTTCATGTTTTCTCTATTTGTTCTGACTGGATTTTTTTATTGAAGTTGCATGCTGCAGTTCTTTGTTTCTGCTCCCAAGAAATTATCGGGGATTACTGTAGTGGCCTTACAGGTAACGGGAGTTCTCAATGGTGTGTTCAAGAGCAGTTTTATTCTGTATTAATGTTGATTTTAGATTGGTTTTATTTATAGCAAAAAAGTAAACCCGCAGATGTGGCCATGCAGGATATAGAAGTACTAGGTGTTTTGTTCCTCAGTTTCTTGTGTTTGTTTGGGTTTTTTTCTGATGACAAGAATGATGCAACACAGCTGACGAGTACAGCAAAATTAATTTTCAGTGGAGACAATCACAAGACTTGTTCAAAGGCAGAGGTTTATTGGTCTGTACGTGCAAGTCATCTAGCGGTTACAGAGCTCAATGTTTAAAAGTTCCCTGGTCTTTCGTTAGACGTGAACAACAATATGTTTAGTTTCCATCTGTGTTGGTCTTCCAGCAAGTTTAAACTTGCAGTAAGAGCTAAGATGAATTGGTATTATAAAAAATCCTCTTGACTGTTGTCTACGGTTTAAACGCGTCTTGTCCCGAGAAGAATCTGCATCATTGTCAATGTGAGCTGGGAGATACAGAAAAACCATAGTCACTCTTGGCTAGAACTGCAGATGGGGACACTCGTCTCCACAGCAGGTCATTGAGTGAATGTGGAATGAATGAATTTCAGTGAGAAAATAAGTAACCAACAAGCTAAAACGTGAAGTTCTATACTGAAAAAAGTCTTGAAAACCAAACTTGGGGAGACTTTTTTTTAATTAGAGATGAAGATAGTGATTCTTTATTGGTGTTTTTAATACTAAAATATTACTGATAAAGTATTTTACAAATTTCTATTCCTATGACTTATAAATCAGTGTTCTAATTGCTTTCAGAGGGAGCAGCAGCCATGAATTTGAAACTATCAAAAGAGATGGCAAATACGGGTAAATGACAAGTGAAGCCTTGCTCCTGATTTTCCTTGTGAAAGCACATGAGCCTTTCAGTGAACAATTTGTCTGAAATAAACTTACAGAATGTAAAGGTAATGTTATCTAGTACAGAAATTGTTATGAAGTACAGAAAAAAATTACCCATTAATCAGCTTTTCAAAATCATCCATTATTCTACCAAGTTGATTTTTCATTCTCCAATCAGAGGACTTTCCATACTGATTTTTCCCTCGGGAATGCCATTTTTAATGTAGCAAACTTGTGTCACCAGGACAAAAAGTTGGTTTACATCCAGTGAGGATCATAAACAGATGTGGACTAACGGTTAAATTGCCGAATCTGTGATTAATATTGACTATTGTTTTAGTTGTCAGTCTATTTCATGGAAATCTTGTGAGTATAAAGTCCAAGTTTAATAAGCTCAGGGATACTGCAGTTCTGGAATATTTCCAACACTTTGCTTCTATTTTCAAGTTTATCTTGCTGGTACCACTGAAGCAGATGATACATGAAGCCGCAGGTGACTTGCTGGCTTGCAAGCTTGCAGTGTCACAGGGCTTGGCTACAGCACAGTAATGTTAAACTTCTTTAAAATACAGCTTAGTCTTGTAATACAAGCCAGTTCAAATCATGTTTTAACTGTGTTTCTGAACTGTAAGTTCTGGCCAAGTGTTTCAGATAGTTCAGGAATACAGCTTAAAAAAAAATTATTGCAAGAAGGAACAATACTTAAAAAGGTGAAAGTCTACCTTCTTGAAGCCAAGTCCTGCAACGCTTTTTTTTTTTTTAAAGTATAGTGAGAGCTTCAAGTGTTTTCCATCTTAATGCCTGTGCGAGGTAAAATGTGCTTTTCAAATTTGCCCTTTCTAATAAATAAGATGTATGTAAGTTCATTGGTTGAAGACTTGGGAACCAAATTTGAAATCCAAAGGAGATGTTATTTAATGCTCATCGCTAGAAAGACAGGTCTTGGGCTGTCTACGGATTCCTAAGGACTACGTACTGCTTGACAAGGAAGAATACGTATTGACAGCATTCCTTAAAGGCATGCTTCAAGGACAAAATTAAAACATTTCCATAGGGTGCAGCCATCAATCACCAGAAGGATGTTCTTGTACACCAAGTACAACACAGTATAGCTTTCCAGTGACCTTAACACACTAGCCAACATAGGAGCTGCTATAGTAATTACAGATTACATTAAGTATCAAGTAAAAGCCAACAGCCAGCTACTAGGCAAACCTTTTATGCATTATTAAAATCATATCCTTCCCAGAAGATTCAAGCTAATAAAATTGAATTTGATAATGCAATCAGTAAAAAGCAGGTTTTAAAAAAGAAAAATCTCCTTTGTTGATAATGTCCCGAGAAATCCTATGTTTTATATAATGCACAATATACATAAGCATAGAAATAATCCCTCAGGTATATTAACAGTTTCAGTTGCACAGTATCTGAGACTGCCTTGAATTTTTTATAATTATATTTGATTCAGAAATAATTGTTATACATCAAGTGTGCGTTGCACTTAGATTAAAGATGGTGGTTACCTAATATTTCAGCAATTAAAACACAGAAAATTTTAGAAAGTATGAAATTGGAAAAATTGTTCTTCCCTATCAAGAAGTTAATTCTCCTTCTTGAGCAATTGGCTGGAACAGTTTTTTCTGGGCCCTGAAAAATAAAAAATATTAGAGATTTGACATGAAAAACGGAGCAGGGAACAAACACTTTGTATATAAGGAGAGCAACGTTCATGGCTAACATTTCTAATAAATCATTTATGACTGGATATATCCTATATTTGGTCAGCTTAAAGGAGCCCTAATGGGCCTGACTTTCAGACCAAAAGTTTCTGAAAACTTGGCATTTTGAGGGATTGTCAGAACAAGAATTTTTTTTCTGTCTTGGCCAAGATAGTCTATTTTCTTATATAGTAGAACCAGGGTTACCTGTGTTTGAGAACTGACACCATACAGCAGCTGCTTTTGTAAGGTTATTGGTCAGTCTTTGATTTCATATGACTCTTAAAAATTTTAAAACAAGGTATATGCTATTCCTATATATCACATACAAAATTTAGAAAAAAAGATTAGTGTTCTGTTTCTGTGAGCCTAAAGGGTCCAAGACTGACTGTAAAGCTGTCAGCAAATGAGTTGAGTCTGCACTGAACATCTAGAACATGGCTCAAAGCAGATTGTGGTGTAGATTCTCTGAGTAGGTGGTAAATGATTAAAAATAAAAAAGGCCAGGATAAATCAGTTTCATGACAATGTATTTTACACACAGAATACTGTAGTTGCAAAAATCTAGCTCTTCAATCATTAGCTGGCATAGTGGTACAACACCCTAGCCTCAGCCATGCCTAAATGAGGACCTACCTACATGCTTACTTTTCTTCAGTTCTCCCAAACTGATAAGAAAAGTTGCAACTTTGTGCATTAGATCACAACTGTTAGCTAAAACAAGACGTACTGTCTGGTGTGTTCCTATTGAAGGGCACGGAAATACTGCTTCCAGTAGGACTTAACTGAGTTTGTCATTCTTAATTTAGGCAGTTTGTTAGCTACTCCAGATCTGGATATAGTCTTAGCTATGGCTTTTGAATCAAAGCTGCCCTAATAAATTCTATTTTTACTTTTTAAAAGTCAGATTGCTTATTTAAAAACCAAAGCATAGGTTGCTATTTTTTTAAAAACAAAACCAAACTTCTCCCCCCTGGCTGGAGTCTTTATTGTTTGCTGTCTCAGAAAACTTGCCTGAAGCAGAAAATGGATCAAGGAGCAGTAGTGCAGCAGGCCAAAGTCAGCCCTCGTGCAGGTCCAGTGCAATAGTTGGAGGTATGCCTACTGAAACTGGGACTGCATTTGGTCCTCTGTCTTTGCTGTGTGAGTAGAGATTCTGTTTCAGTACTTCAGAGGCGCCCAAGAAAACTTTGTAATTGATGTTTTCCACTCATTTTCTTTCTCTGTTGGTTCTGTATTTTGGTTGAGTCGCATTTCCCCAGCTTTCAGATGTATGCTTGAACACTGGAAAAACTCACTCTCATGCATAATGAAAGAGGAAAAGTTACAGAGGAGGAATTTATTGGCTAGAGTCTCCATTCCTGCTCTATATCTTGCTCTACAAGCTCCCACAGCAAGTGAGTGGTAGAGCCAAGAATAGAACACCACTTCTCTGACACCCAGTCCAGTGTCTTAACCCCTGCCTCCCGTGAGAAATTTTGTTTCAGTTTTCTGTACAGTGCAAAGATAAGATCATACTTTATTTTGGTGCTTAAATTGATCTCTCGGGTGAATGAATAAGGTTGGGAAATAGCCAGAGAATAACACAATGTACATAGTGAAACATAAGGAGGTTATATATATATATAACACTACAGCTTCTCAGACTGCTGTGTGTCTAGATAGAATTAATTAAAAATCATAAGAAGTATTTGAGTTCTTTCAAGTTTGTTTTGAGCACACAAGGTCGTCTTCAGGGAGAAAGCAGGATTTCTTTCGCTCAGCTGGATTTTCTTTGAGAGGAGCCAATGGAAGTGTTTTTTTGCCTGTAACGTAGAGGTGCTTTTCCTCTCTAGTAGTACTTGCTTTGTCGGGGATAATAGCAGGTGTTGTGTTGCCTGTTTGGGGATAGCAAAGGAATTTGGAAAAAGATGGAGTTAGCGTGGGCTGACTAATGCATTCTAACTGCAAAGCATTGCTATTATTATGGATTGAGTATAATAAGGAGTAGCACGTGTAAACTTAACATGGGGATATTAATGTGAAATGCTTAACTGTATCCAGTATTCACAAGTGATAAAGGCAACAGTGGTCTCTAGAAGTGCTGACTCAGCACGTCTGACTTCTGAAATGCCACTCCTCTAAGTCTGGTTAAGAAAAGTGTACCTCTCCAAAACATCCAGCTGCACTCAGCTGATAGGGGGCTCACGTTGTTCCTTTGCTTTGGTGTCCACCAAACGTTCCATCAGACCCATGAACTGCAGTTGTGCTATGTTAGCCAGCTCCTTTTCAGGACTTCTCCTCCAGAAAAACTTTGAGTTTTGACAGATTAGGGAGTTATAACATTGCACTCGATTTCAGGCAACATAAGAGCTTCTCTTTTCCAGTCTTTCCCAACATATGAACAACAGACAAGTGCTAAATGCCACAGGTGAAAGCTGGATCCCACCTCTCTTTTAAAAGCATATAGATTTGAAGAGTAAATATTTGTGAAAGATTTATTTCCAAAATCTCTTCACGCATCATGAATGGGTGTGTATGTATATATACAGAGAATAGAGATTGCTGTGAAAGGATAGAAAAGAGGTCACGGTATCTTTCTGTCTGTGTTCTTTAGACATGCTCATTGCTTTTATACAAGCTTTTACAATACATACTGATCAAATGCATTTGCAAATGACCCTACCTTATTTTAGGTATGTAGCAGTATGGATGCACAAACAAGTTGCAAGGGGTAAGCTGAAGCATAACCTTAAAGCAGCACTGGGACAGAGAGATCCTTCTTCACTGATGGCAAAATGACGCACTTGCTTGCTCACTGGCTAGAAACGATCGGGAAAGTTTTGGCAGTGCTTTACGCTTGGGAACCCTTTATTTCTCACCACTGAAACATTTTGTGGGAACATGCCAGTTTCAGTGAAACTTCTGTAATAAAAAGTTTGGTTTCAGGCTAGGATCTAAAGGGAGTGTGCTCTCACTCTGATCTGCCTGTCTGAGAAGAACTACTTAACCCCCAAAATCTTCACATTCCAGGAGAGCCCTAATTCTGGGTTATGACATCGTTAGAGTGCTCTTGTCCTGTGCGTAAAAACAAACCAAAAAAACCCCCCAAACAACAAACAAATCCCACTTCTAAGTTCATCTTGTTGCAATTCGGAATGTTTCTGAAATTTTGAAATTATTTCTGGGATGGGAAAAATTATTTTTCTTCTTTTTCAACTTTACGCCTCAGCACTCCGTCATGAACTTTCTTTGCATCTGAGATTTTGCTCTTGATGAATGAGCTCTCAGACATAAAGACTGCTGTGAACCAGGCTTAAGGACTTTCCTGAAAAATGAAAACCAAAAGGCTAAAACCACAGTTACCTTAGGAAATGTGAAGAAGGAGAAAAATGAGATCTTTGCTCTCCTGCCTCTTCTATAGGATTTTGTCATTCATGCTTCAGCCAGATTCTCCTGCTGCAGACACTGGCTGCTCTTGTTCAAACACGAGATGCAGACAGAGCATTGCTGTATAACCAAGGCTGATCTCCTGGGGTTCTGAGCTGGCACTAGGCTGCGGCATTTCTAGGGACTGGTAGACAATGTTCTGATGGCTCTGCTGTACCTGATCCCTTCATGAACCCTGCTTCCGGTGGTCCATCTAAGGAAAGCCTCAAATTGACTTGGCTCTTCACCTTCATGGGCTTTTTTGGTTACTGTAGTTAGAAACACCAACGTAAAATGAACAAATGGAAATTTCATCTGTTGTTCTTTCTGGAACCTGTCATTTATTGTTATTTAGTGCTTGCTGTAGTTGTGGCTATAATTTTTTTGTCATTGTCTGTGTGACAATTGAAAGGGCTGAATTTTGATCTCAGATAAGTGTGAGATGACTACTGTTTACGCTCTGCCTTCTTCCAGGCAGCGGATACTAGAAGCTGCTCCTCTAGGCTGCAGAGCTGTCAGAGAACTCATGGTGATACCTTTACATAGCGTTGTATCAAAGTGAAAAATTTACATCTTACAAATCACTACACAGTTTACGCATCCCCCTCTGGGAAGATGCTGGGGGAAAAAAAGGTTGAACAGCTGTTTAGTGTGCTCTTAAAGTGTGCTCATATTATGGTGATGAGTGCAGAATGAAAGAAACAATACAGAAAAGCAAATGGGAATATTTTAGAAAACTTTCCAAAGACATTTTGAAAAAGACTACTTGGTAGCCAAAGTATCATGATACTGTGCTTGATGACTTTCATCTAAAACAGTGGGGCTTTAATACATGTTGGGTTTAAGTGTGATTGAAATCTTTTGGGATTCCATATCTAGAAGAAAGGTCTGAGCAATGGTATCTGTACTTATGTCCTAAGCAGAAGTAGCAGCATATAACACACTAGGGAATAATTCCTATCTGATGTGGAAGGAATTGAACACACTCGACTTCTGTCAGCCACAAGTGGTGTCTGTATATGCCCTGTATTGATATAATGTGTTGGTCGATGTGTGCTTTCATATAAGCCTCAACAAATTGAAATAGCGGTGCTCTAATGATATCTTTCGTCTTAATGTCTCTTAGAAATAGCTATCAAATCCACTATGAATGTAGTTATATAAAGTTTGTCAGTGCATTCATGCTTTAATACTAATGAGTCCTATGCAAAAAGTATTTTGAAAACGCCTTTCGAAGAGAACAAACGTGGTTTATCTCACCCAATGCGGAAGTCTTGAACTCCTAGTGAAGGATTGCAACAGAACACAATATTTACTGGGCACTGGAGTGCAAAGGAAGCCAGAAAGTCATAGTTCTTCTGAATTATATTTGTGAGTACCTCAAAGTTGCTTCTGACAAACAGTTTTATTTCACTTTTAATTTTAATAGTTTGAAAGCATTTTTCATTTCTAGGTAGTTTTTAGTCAAACTTTGAACCTGATCATTTTAATTTGGCAGGAACTGAAGGATGGGGTTCTTTGTTTTTGTACAATAAACATGCTATAACTAGCCATTATTTTCTGTTCCCTGCTCTCATAACTTTTGTTCTTTATGTGATGCTATTTGCATCTTAGCTACAGCAGGCATCAAATAAGATGTTTAATTAAAAATGTTATCAGAGGTCCAATTTAAGATCAAAGATCACATGCTATCAGAGATCCAGTACTTTGAGACCACAATAATAGGTTCCTTAGAAATAGTCAGATGGGTTAGATTAGATAGTAATTTATTTTAGCTTGTTTCCTTTTTCTTAGTACTCATTCCAGATACCATAACCTGCTAGAATTTTTAAGAAGAAACAGTAATTTTTAAAGTGAAAAGTAAAAGGCTTCCAGTTTAAACAAAACTGATCAAAAAATTATGGAAGTAGGAAAATGAGACCTTTAGAATAAATATGACCAAAAGCATAATAAACATTGACTGGGAGCATAATCCTGAATGCTAACATAAATCTGTTTGTTGTAACAAACATTTAGTCTAATTTAATCTTCGAATGTATTACTGCCAGAAAGAATAGAATTTACAGGCTCTAATGTGTTGGTTACTCTTAAAATTCTGCTTTAACTATTGACGCTGATGGTGTCTCCTACCTAAAAGACCATTTTAATTATCATTGTCATCCATCTCAGTGAAGTCTGTGCATGTGTATTATTTACAGATCATTCTTTAAACTACTAAATAAGTTGTATACTGAGATGGGAACAAGAGGTAGAATTATGCTACATTGCCATCACAGCACAACAGTGTGTGAATTGGAGCTCTTGTGCATTAAGAGCTTGTGATATAATACTCAGAAGAAAGCGAAGGCAGTGCTAGTTCGTTACACGGCAGTGCATCTGCACAGCTAATGCTCAGATCTCATAAGACATTAATCACCCCTGAAAAGATGCAAGAACCCTCCGCTTGTAACGTAGCCCATGGCAGTTAATGGAACCGGGCGATGTGCTTTTACCTGTTTACTTTTGTTTTACTTCTATTTTACTTCTGAATGACTTTGATTTTAGATTAAATAATCTAAAAGTCTGTTTGGTGGAGAACAGTATTTTTTTTGTATTCTTTCACACTAAGAAATTACTCTAACACCTTTTCCGGCTAATAAATCATAACTAAGTTGGTTTCTAACGCGTTTGAACTATCAGCCAGTATGTGCAGAATGTTATCAGTTTTCATGTGTTACAGATAGGGGAGGTGGAAAAGTGGTTTTAAAATGGTGTTGAGCTACTGCAAAGATTTTCCATTTGCTTCTCAGCTATTGCCTTTGTGCAATCTCGGGGCGATTGCATTTAAGTGGTAAGGGTACGGTCTGCCAGGAGGGACGCTCTGCACAGCTTCCTTTGACACCGATGGAACCCAAAAAGCTCTTAACTGGGCAAAGCGCTGTGATTCTTCCAGACGGGCAACGGAGCAGAACCTGGCTCCTGCTTACCAACTCCAGCCATCTTTTCCCAAAAAGACTTTAAATGACGGTCCATTTTTTCTTACCCAGAAGTGGCTTTGGAAACACGGCAGGAATGCAAATAAACAACCTAATCGGGTGTACAGTTCTCAGAACTTCATTACTCTTCGTTATCTGAAAAACTGCAAATAAGAAAGCAAATGCCAGCAGGGCAGAGATGCATTGTCACACTGCAAATTTAGTGTTAGGAGAGCTCTTTGTGAGTGCTAACAGAAAGCCTAGGATCCAAAATTCGGTACTTGGGTTCAGTCTTGTGAATGAACACTATTTTTAGAAACGAACTCAATTGAAAAATCCTTATTTTCCATGTAAATTGACATCTTGTTTAAATTCAGAGGGGAAAAAAATCCTGGGGTTAAGTGTAAGACCCACAATTCAATTTGCATGTTGAGTAATTCAGACTGTAATAGAAGCTTTGTCATGTTAAGGTTAGGTCTTTCCTGTGGCTGTTCAAGTGGGCTCTAAAGACTTTTTAACATGTTGCAGGATATTAAGGGGGGAAGGTTTGACCTACATCTATTTTTTTCAGACCCACCTCTGCAGGTTTCATCACACTTCCCGTGTCTCGCACGTGGGACATTGCTGAGGGCAGGATAGGTGCCCAATTGCCTACATACAATTTCATCAGGAAAGGTATATGATTTATTGCCCTGTAAAGGGTTTTGACATGAAGCCTGTGAAAAGCACTATATAAATGCCAATACAATATAAAACGTCACACAAATACTTTACTCATTAATTCCGACCCTGTGCTTCTGTGCTAGAGAGAAATGGGAGTGAAATATGAATGTGTTCCTTATGCTTTAAAGGGAAAAATGGGTTGGTGGATTTTATAAAGGCTGATGTGTTAACCTGCCTTTGTGGTTCCTTTAAAGACAAGCAGAGAGAAGCCCACTCGTCCTGGTAGTAACACTGTGAATGAAAGCAGATAAAGCACCAACCAAGGGAAACTCCATGTTGGTGATGACGGTCCTGGGTCACGATCCCGTTTTCACGATACAAGCAGAGGATTTAATTTTTTACTTCAAAATTTCATTTATTTCAGCACTACTAGCTGGAAGCCTTTCTGCCATCTCACCATAACATTTTCCCCCCCCTCTTATATTTTTATCATATTATCCTCTTTAAACAGCTCGATCACCAAAGCTTCCCCAGCTTTCATGGCACTGGACAGGCCTGTTTCAGAACGTGGCTTCAGCAAAAGAAAACGTGCTTCACAGGAGTGTTTTACTGACCCGTTAGAGCTGAGCAGTGCTTGTTACACTGTCTTCATTGTGTTGCCCAAAGGGGACAACAGCTCCTCAAAGCCCAGATCTCACCAGTCCCCAGCTCCGTCCTTCTGGGAGGCCAAGGAGGAAGGAGGACGCCATGGGAGATACCAGAAAACACCCTTACATCTCCCGCAGGGATTTTCTACCCTTGCCC
This sequence comes from Burhinus oedicnemus, assembly GCA_008921705.1. Lineage (NCBI taxonomy): Eukaryota > Metazoa > Chordata > Aves > Charadriiformes > Burhinidae > Burhinus > Burhinus oedicnemus. The sequence goes on from VFFE01007869.1 coordinate 614,325, forward strand.
AGTTCACTTTGCATAGTGGGAGTCAGCATGGCCCAGTTGGTGTAACTCACAAAACTCTTGTGTCTAGTCAGCTGAGGCTTCCTCTCACCTACTGACCCACCTGCACAGTGGGACTTCAGTTTTTTTAAAACTTCAAACATCAGCTTTAACTGTTGCTGAGTACCAAGCAAAATTGACTCCATTCCTTTATTTTCATTTCAGGTTGCTTTCCAAATTCCTTTCCCCTTCTGTGTTTCTCCGTGATTTTGATTATTTCTATTTTCGCTTTTAATAGGATGTTCACTTTCTCCTGATCTCTGCTGACATTTTTCCCTTTTGATTTGTAGTACTATTAATTCCCCTCTGTTCAATGTTTTGTCTACATTCAGAACATGTTTGTTTTTCTCTAGTGGCCTGTAATTACTTTCCCCCTCCTCCTCTTTAATTTTTCCAATTACGTCTCCACCGATGCTCCTTTAAGAGCAAGATGTACTGGGGGTAGCCTCGTGAGGATATGACTTTCTTGGCCAGAAAGTGCTTTAAGTCTTGGAAAGGAGCTTGGGTTGACGACATTGATTGCACCTCTCTTTGGTAAATGAGGGTTTTTTGTTGCAGTTAGTTAACATGCGAGTCCTGTTGCGTGTTTGGGGATGACCCTGCATTGCCACCTTCTCACGGGACTGGGGCAGAGGCAAGCCAGCTCTGCTGTGAGCCCTTAAAACAGACACCTCCAGCCCTTGGGTTTGATGAAGCTTCTCTGCATTTCAGGTGAGGGATGGAGGAATGCTGAGACTAAGGGACCAATCCAAAGTAACCCAGGAAATCTGCGATGAAGTAGAAAATCAGATTTGGTTATCTGGTGTTCCTGTTTACCAGACTGACCTCCACCCTGGTCTTTTGATCTAGCCACTAGCCTGTTAATTTTCCTCTGTTTTTCTTTCGGTCTCAATGTTGTGGAAATCCATGTCCTTCCTACAGGCAGAAACGAGATTTACTTCACAGTTGGCGTGCTGTACCGTTTTCATGGGGAAATATTTCTAGAGGAGTATTTTGCATGGCTTACTGCTATTCTGTACTTGTCTCTCGACCTATGAATGCATTTCATTCTTCCCAACCCCGGTGTTTTCAGTGGCAGTTTTACCAGGGACAGGATAATTCCAGGCCTGTTGGAAATTCAGAGCAAGCTTTTGCTTCCTGGCAAATCTCTATACCAGACCGTAAACCTATGTCCCATTAAAACCCGCTTTCGCCTTATTTTCGTCCTTGCTCCCGACAGTCGTCAGCGCGGAGTGTTCACCCGCGCTCCCACTCGCGACCGGCCCGCAGCGCCCAGCCGTGGGTGCCCGCACCCTGCAGTGCCGCGTCGGGGCCACCAGGGGGCGCCGCAGACCGCGGGGTGCCGCGCAGCGCGGCGCAGGGGCGCGCAGGGGCGCGCAGGGGCCGGGGCGAGCCCCAGCCGCGGCGGTGGCGCCGACCGCGCAGCTCCGCAGGACACCGCGGCTGTTCCTGCGCGCAGCGCAAAGCCGGGCTCCGCGGGCGCGCAGTCGTTACCCGCGGATTTTTCCCTGAGGGCGGCTCGAGTAGCGTTACCGGGGGGCGGCGGGGGCGCCGGCGTTTGCTCCCCCCCCCGTCTCTAAGGTCGTTTAAAGGCACCGGCACTGGGCGCAAACAGGCAGGCTTTGTGCAGGCGTGTGCGCGAAGCACAGTAAGAAGGGGAAAAAAAAGAAAAGAAAAGAATACAAAAAAAGTGGTCATAGTAGGTTTGTTAAGGAATCCGGTAAGTTATAGGAAGCAAAATTAAATGTCTGGTGCTTACACGACGGCATGTTTTACAAGGGAGAAGGAAACTGTGCAGAAAATGCATGGGCTTTTATTGTTGGTTTTCATTGCCTGTATTGTGGTGGATGCTTTATGCTACGGAGAGCAAGTTTAATTGAACCAGATCGCTGATTTCATAGAGTAGGGGGCATGGGGCGGTGGGGGGTTTTTTGTTTTGTTTTCGGAGTTAACCGTTTCGGGGACTAGAGGCAGGCAGGACTGGGCGCCGCAGCCTCCGAATTTCGAGCCAGCAAATAAAAAAACATTACATAAAAACAAATACCGAGCCCGCTTATCAAAGCCTCAATCTCTCTCTATTATTTTCCCTTGTATTTGGTGCCTTTTTTTTTTTTTTTTAAATCACATCTGTCGTTCCCAGCCTTTCCCAGGACTGCAAAGCAAAGTGGACAGCTTCCATGTGACCACCTAGTACAGGAGGCATTTTCTACTGGGAAACTTTGGAGTGTTTTTCTCCCTTCCTTTCCTTCTGAGAGCTCAGAAAAAAAGAAAATGTGCAATCTTCCCATTGATTAAAGTCTCCGTATTTGTCTTCAGACTTATCGGGTTTATCCAAACTTTTGTGTGTGTGTGTATCCCCCCCTTCCCCCCCTTCTGTGCATTTGTAAAGTAGCCCCATCTAGCAATGATAAATATCCCTGTTGATCACTTGATTGATTACCTCTCGGAAAGGTCACGCGGGCTTGCAGTAATTTCCTTTTGCCTAAGGCTCCCTTTTCACTTTTACTCCCGCACGACAGCTCCAAGTATACAGGATCTTTATTTTTGATTTTTAACCCCTAAATAGCTCCCCGAAAACAATGCGTTGGCGAAAAGAAGGAGGAAAATCAGCCGGCGGGTCCGCGCTGCCCCAGCCCTCGCCGCGCTCTCCCGGGGCGGGTTTGGGGAGGGAGAGCCTCCCTCCCCTGCTCTCCTGTGGACTGAGAATTCGGATTTAAACAACCAGACAAGCTATTAATTTACCCATGCTACCCAGGGTCCTGAACCCAATTAATTTCTAATAATTACAGCCCAAGGGGGCTGGAGAGATCCCTCTGCCTCTTTCTAGCCTTGCCACTTCGCGGCACCGGGGTCAGCATATAATAATAAAGTGTATATTTTGAAAGTGATCAGCAGAACAGTGAGTTATTGCAATGAATGAAAATTGTTTCCATTTTGGCTAATTGAGCCCGTGTCTGAAAGCTGGAGTTCTGAGACTAAATAAAGAGGACTGTTTCATTTCAACGTGGACTGGAAATCCCTGCATAGCTTTTTCGGTCACCCAGCAAGAAGCTTAATTTCTTAACAGCAAACCTGAAATCAAGCGTTGGGTAAACAGTATTAATAATTGCATTACAATGATTAAATTAATCTTACTGGTAGCTAGGAGAATATAGATTGAGATTGAATAACACGATGTAAAGTTCACTGCACAAAGACAATAGCACAACAAATACCTCGATGAAGAATTCCAACTTTTCTCCAAGTAGGCTGCGGGGCTTGTTCAATTATAATATAAGGAAGAGAAAATTTCCTGTTACGGGGAATGCACTGAAACCTGTGTGTGAGGGGGGTGCTTTTGGTGTCCCAACCTGTATTAGAAATAGATTTAATTCCACCCCTCCATCTAAAAAAAACCCTCAACAACAAAACCCCAAACGAAACCCCAAATTTAAATGTTTCTTTCTGGCCGTGAATCTGTTGAAAACGAGCCCGCATCCCCGCAGCCAGCCGCTTCCCACCCGGGAAGGAGCGGAGGCTGCCGGCGCGGAGGAGCTTCCCCGCACGAACGAAACGGATTTCCCGGGGGGGTGGCCGGGACCTTTCGGGGAGGGGGGCGAACGTGGCGGGGCTGCGG
>VFFE01007869.1:622503-645799 GCA_008921705.1 Burhinus oedicnemus
TTTTCTTTTCTTTTCTTTTCTTTTCTTTTCTTTTCTTTTCTTTTCTTTTCTTTTCTTTTCTTTTCTTTTCTTTTCTTTTCTTTTCTTTTCTTTTCTTTTCTTTTCTTTTCTTTTCTTTTCTTCTTCCTTGTTTTTTTCTTCTCTTTCTTCCCTGTCTTTTCTTTCTTCCTCTCTCTTTCTCTCTCTCCCACTGTCTCTTGCCAACAGTCACCAGCGAATTTAGGCCCAACTTTCTGGTGCTGCAGTAGGCAATGTCGCCAGGACGGAGCCCGTGGCCGAGCTCCACGGTGCCTCCCGGCTGCTCCCTGGCTGCACCGGGCCGGCCGCGGTGCAGGGCAGAGAAAGGACACAAAGGAAAAGGACGGTCCGAAAGGCGAGCTCATTATTAATACAGCCCTGCTTGTAAATGAAAAATGTAACCCTTGTTAATTAACGCTGTTTACATGGGGTACAAGAAACTTAAGAAATGTTTCTACAAAGGGGAAGGAACTGTTTACAAAACTCTTTCAAAAGTGTGACATATTGCTGCAGTTCCAGCACTAAAAAGCCAAACACACTTACACGCCTTTGAAGTTGGCTGGCTGAGGCAACATTATTTGACTCGGACTCAGATATTGCTTGTGGGTATAACTAATGGCTTTTACCTAGTTAGTGGGCTGGGAGGGGCGAGGGCCTGGGCGCCGTGGCCATTGGGTCCCTCCGGAGAGCCGGGGCTGGCTCCCTGCCAGCTCTGTACAATGTCAACATTGAATATTTGAATTCCCAGACTCTATTTAACAACTTTCTAAATAAATAAACTCATTGTGTGTCTGTGTTTAAAATTATTTCACCTCTTTCATGAAAGCTACAGCATCTTATTACACCAGCCTCTCAGGCTGCTTTTCCCCCTTTTCTTTCCAAACAAACACAAATGGAGCTGAGCACAGTTTTTTTTTTTTACTGCCTCGTATCTCTCCCCTTCTCACTTTCTGTCTGTCTTCTCATGAAGCACGAGTGGAAGCTGCTTGGACACCCCACGATGTCCTTAGCGGGACGGCTCTGTGCATGGTGCTATCTAATCATAACTAAAACCAAAGCCAGGTTCACCAAGTCGGTTAAATATTAATCATTTCTAAAAAGAGGCCCATGTGAGTGCCATTGCTGCAGCAGTGCCCTGTACATACTCAATCATTTTGGCTGCTCTACCATAGGCGGGCTCCAGGGACAGCTTTCATTGTTGTTGCCATAAATGGCTATTAGTGTTCATATTCACCTATTCACCTAGTTATTTAAGTGCACATAAGTGTGTATGTGTCTGTGCTTACCGTATACGTGTGCATATATGTCCGTTCATAACGTACCTTTCAGTTTATGCCACAGAGATATATATATATGTGTGTGTGTGTGCATATATATGTATAAAATACCTAATATATATGTGTGCACATACACAGAGAAAAGCAGGTAAATATATTTGATATCTGCAATTGCCATTAATGTATATACTGGTTTAGAGAGGGACTGTGATATGCACAGGCTCCTGGGGTGCTTGCAGCCTGTGTGCCTATGTCTGTACATCCGCACAGGCTCTGAAATGTTGTGGATGCGTATAGGGAACACAGAGATAGTTGATCTACAGGAACCTGTATGTTGTTCCCTGGGATGCTTCCCAAATGCACTAATTGTGTATTTCTATTGGGGGTATTAATTGCAAAATATTCATTAACGTGACATGTAAGTAAAGGTGTCTGGACAGAGAAGATATTTCTGGCTATCCTGGGGAGCACAGCTCCCCGATGAAGCCATCTAAGTCACCAAAGAAGGAAGTGGAATGAATTTTCTGTCCGGACAGGTACATGGTGTGGGAGGATAGAGGAAAGCATCGGTGGCTGCTCCAGCCCACTGGGGGCTGGATGAGGAAAGGGCAGTGGGAAAGCAGATGGAGTTTTATAAATCTCAACTGATGAAGCCTTATCCACAGAAATTGCCTTGCTTTGCTGTAAACCACTTTCTAAACAGATGTACTTTAACTTTGGAAGGACTTTTTCAGACACTTAGGTTTCCAACCAAGAATTCATTATATTTGTTTATTTAAAATCTAACCAGGTTTGCTGTCATTTTTGGAGCAACTCAGTGCTCTTTTGCAGTAATTTAATACAATCAGTTTTACATCTTTTCAGTTTAGTTAGGCAAGAAGTGGCTTATGAAGAGGAGAAAGAGGTTTAATCCCACGTCGTTTTCAAACTAGCAGATGCAAGCGTCATATTATCCAGTAGGCAGAGCTACAACTGGGCAAATGTGGATTAGAAATACAATTTGTATTTTAAGTAGTGGAGGTATTTAACCAGTAAAACAATTTACTGAGAACTGGGTGGATTTCAACATCACTGGAATTCCTTTGTCTTAATTAAGGATGGCTGTTTTTCTAAAAAGATATGAGCTAATCCAAACAGGAATTAATTTAGGGAATTCCTGTAGCCCGTGTTATAAAGGGGGGCAGACCAGACCACTCTTCCTGGTTTTATAATCTATGCACCTAGTTAAAGCAGTGCTGTTTCGTATGGAGACCTAGACTCAAGGCTGGGATCACAGGAATGCACTTAAAAAACTAAATGGCCATTAAAAAAACTGGGTTCAGCTCAGACAATGCAGAACCAATGTCTGGCTCAAAGTCTTTTCCGTCAATAGTGCTGCATACCTATACCGCAGGCATCCCTGGAGCTGTGCTGGATTCAGGGGTGCCCTGTCCCTGAGTTTAAGAGCAAAGGCTCCCACGTGGGTTATGCAGAGATGGGAAGGAGGGATAGGGTGTACAGAAGGGGGTTTGGGGTCATAGAGGTTTGATTACTGCTCTGTGATGGCTTTCCAGTGGGTTCCTGCCACGTTAATGTGCAATTGGCTACTGCTGCAGTTCTTAACACCCAGCCCAGGAGCCAGACAAGACCAGTACAGGTCACGATATGGACCAATAAGCATCAGAAAGCACCTCCAGGGCCCCTTTGCTGCAGGAGCTGCTGGAGGGAGGTGTTTGCTGGCAGATAAACTCAGCTAAGAAACAGCAAGGTGGGGAAAGGGACGGGTGTAAAGGAGAAGCTAAGGAGAAGTGGATGTTGTTATCCCCAGGACTCTGACTCTTTGCGTTGCCATTTTAAATGAAAAAAAAAATGCTCGGGGTATAAAACAACCCTGCCTGATCATTCATTGACTTTATGCTCCCTCCCTTTTGTTTGCATTTCTAGGCTATAGCGAGGCATTGCCTTCTCCAGTGCTGCTGGAAGAAAAGGCAGCCACAGAGCCGTGTGGGAGGAGGGAAGCTAGCCTGCAATGAATATTGTATTTGGTGCTAAATATGTAACAAAGAGAAAGAAATGTGAGCTAATCCAGCAATAGGAGCTGGGAAGTGAAATACAATTCATTTTATTTCAGGGTTTAATATTGTGGTCTGTTTCAGTGAAGCATTATCTTTTAAACTAGGATATATGCAACGACATAAAACCCCACTACCTTAAGGGAATGTCAAAGTTTGATCTACAAAATAAAGGAAATTCAAAGTTAAGGCTGAAATGTACCACATGGCCTCCAAGTCCCAGAAACAACAGGAGGCGAGGAAGTAGCTAAAGGTATGGGCTGTGCTTTAAAACGAGTCCAGCAACGACCAAGCTGCCAGTGCTCACTGTTGCTACACAGTACGGTTTGAGCTGGGATTTGTATTGACTAGAGAGAGGCTGGCTCGACGAGATCTGCGATGATCTTGAGTCTTTTTGGAAAGCTTGGCTGATCTGTGATGAGCATGGGAGTTTTATGGTGGAAGGATTGCAGGTCTGGGCTTAATTTATGCAATAGAAACACTCTGGCCCCTTTGGCACCAACAGCTTTTGTTTAGAAAATCTTATATTAGAGCAAAATTTTGGTTCAGAAAAGAGGTATATCCAAGTTACAGCTTTATTCCTTTCCTGAAGAATTGCTTATATATCTGAATGTGTGCACTACTTTTTTAGCCCTGTTTAAACTCTAAACTAAATTTAAATTGCCTGTAAAATAATCCGCAGAATGGAAACTGCCACACAACCGTAGCCCTTGCTCCCTGACCCAAACCCATATTCCATTGCAAAGCAGTGCGCTGCTCTGTTTCGTGATTACAGTAAGTTAGAAACCAGAAGAGCAAGACTTGTATGAATAGGTTATTTTTGGCAATTGCATCACCAATTATGTATAAAATTTCAAAAAATATGAGTTCTGCCAGTTTGATCTCTGAGAGGGCTACAGAAAATGAAAGCTTTGAGACTGTTGTAACATCATACTATTTTGTCTATTAGATATCATTAGATTACCAGAATACTGAGACCTTCATATCAACCAATCTAACAAAAATTTCCCAGGTGGTTTAAATTAAAAAATTAGCCATAAATATATTTTGTATAATGCAATTTATTATGGATGTTTATTGTGTGCAGTGGGAAAACGTTTGGTTTCGGATGATCTTACTGTATAACATGTGCCCTACTGAAACTGTTTATACTGCGGCAGCCTGCAAAGGCCCCAGTCTAATTCTGAGACTGTCCGGGCTACACGCTGGGAAAGCCACAGGAAGGCAGAGCCCTTCCCCTGGAAAGCCAAAGAGGCAACAGCATCTTGTATGGGACACGTGCAACAAAACAACTTGGCAGTGGGGGAAGAGCTGAATGGTAAAGAAAACTGGAGGATGGTTCAGGGCAATGTTGTTTAGTAGGGAAAATGGGATTAAAATGATACCAGCTGCTAGCAGGTCCTGTTATACTGGGATGGGGGGGCTCAACTCTGTGCAAGGGATGTTTTGTCTCCCACCTCCCATGTTTTATCAAGCCTCCTCTTAATTCTGGCGGCCTTGGCGAGCAAGGCTCTGTACTCACATCCACCCGTGACTCCAGATTTGCCCTTCTGCAGTGGAGACTGGGGACTAACAGCCCTAGGGATCTAGGAGTCCCTGTGACGGACACATCCACCCTCCCCTGGGATGCCGCGACAGGGGGCTGATGACTTAAGAAAAACATCTCCTGCCCCCTCTCCTATTATTCTGCATGAAGTCGATATGCTGGCAAGGGTGAAATCATTCCTCAGTTTAAAAAAAAACCCTCAAAACCCTCACCCCCCCACCTCCCCCAAGCTCCTTCACACATGTATTAACACCAAACTGGCAAAGCCAATGGAAAAGGATTTTGCATTTTGGCAGCAGGGCTGGCTCAGCGCTTGCTGCGGGCCTGATCCCAAACCCACTGGAGCTGAAGGAGCTTGTACCGACTTCAACGGGCTTTGGATCGGGTCTGGCCGGGAGGAATCTGCTTCCCTTCATCCTCAGGGGGAGTTTATCAGCAGCTTTTGCTCTGTGGTGAGCCCCAACATGCGATGTTGTAACAGATACCTGGATTTACATCAGTGTAAGTGAATTAGGTTGGCCCTATAATCTGGCCTCATTTAAGAGTCATTTTAGCCATTATGATGAAATATGAACGCCGCTGATGGGGGGACTGCGGTGACTTTGCATACTTGTTTCCCGCCGTGCCCCATCCATTCCCCGTACTCTCCATCTCCTCCATGGGTCGAGGATGGCTGGGGGCTCTGGCGGGCGCTCGGGGCGTACAGTAGGGGTCCAGCAGCCCTGGCTTGCACTGCAGGGCTCTGTGTCCCAAGGACTGTGGTTCTCCAAATAGCCTGAATTTGTACCTTCTAAACAAATAGCTTTGCTGCTGAAAGTACCCAGTGCCTGTAGTAAGTGCTCCGTTTAGTGTCTCCCGATTTCATCTCAGACAAACAGAAGGTACGTGAGAGACAAGTACTGTCTGCTGGAAAAAAATCACCCCACACATGTCTAAAACATGGCTTGAGTCACTGGTGGTGCTTATATTTTTGATTTACAAACTATTTAACATTTCCAACACTTGACAGAAATGATTAACCTTTCCCTCTTGAAAACTCTTTGTGATTTGAACTTACTGTGGCATGTTTTATTTACTTGCACCTTAGTGAGAAATTAAGCAATGCTTTTTCTGAGTTTTTATCTTTTTCATTCTCTTCGTGGCTCTGTATAAAGGGAGAAAAGGAAACATGTTGTTTGAAAGAATTTTGAAGTGATGTTTCTATTTTACTTTTTTTAGACTCTTGCTGTATTTTTGGCTGCAGGGACTGGCATGGAGTATTGGTCTAAGAATACACAACATCGAAAAGCGAAGGGATATCAGCTGTATCTGAGTTAACAACACTGCTTTATACTTTTGCTGTTTCGTTGTTACTGTATCATTAAAATGATAATTCACAGCAATAATGAAGACTTGTTAATTGTAAAAGGTAATTGTCCTGATTCTTTCAGCTCCTATAGTAAGCAATATCTCAGTAGTCACTGGCTGCCTGCGTAAGCGCTATTAAGAATTTATGCTCTGCCTGAATAATTGCTATCCAGGAGTTTGTGGTACATGGTGCAGTGGAAGATACCAGATAAAGCCAAGGTAACTGAGAAATGAAGAAATGATGCCCTAGGTCACTCCTGACGATGCAGATCAGAGAGATCTGAGGGAATAAAACCATGCGGCATCTTTTATGTCAGTGACCAGGCTCAGAATGACAGAAAAGGTGAAATTGTCTGTACTGAACCAATGCCCTGAATGAAAACCGAACCAAGACCGAGCCGGATGGGGTGGCACAGAGTTAGACCCAGGAAAGGATGCAGCAAAGCTTCCCAACTGGTGCTTTCACCACGCACTACACTGAAGGATCAGCCATGAACCAAACCCAGACGATTTATTTCCAACCTGACGTTATTATTTATTATGACTTGAATTAAAGCAGCGACCGCAGAACCCAGCCAGGACTGGATGCCTGTTGTATTGAGCTCTGTGCAAACACAGGCAGCCTGCGCCGAGTTTAGGCCCAAAGAAATGCAGATTAAACTTTGGGTCTGCTGCCCTATGTATGCAATTACAGCATCGTTGGAGGCAGTAATAAAATCCCGAGGTGAAATGGATGCTTTGAGGAAAATCCATGGAGTTGGGACTGCGGAGTGCTAGGCTTTCTGTTTGCACATAGGTGGATGTGCTTCAGCTTTAATCCCATCAGACCTCTCCCTCTGCCAGCACATGCCCCCCCCGCCGCCCCCGCTCCATTTTAGACGACCTTATTATTTTTGGCTATGTCCATAACCTTGGGTGATCAAGCCGCATTAAGCTATGAGTATCCTTGCAGCATCACCCACTTGCTTTCAAAGAAAATAGCTCTGAGATTCGCCGGGAAGGAAGAGGGCAATACCGGCAGATAATCCAGCCCTATAAAATCCCCGGGTTGTGGTTCCAGTCCGTTTTCCACCCAGGCGCTGCAAGAGGGATGCGAGCAGTGTGGCTGGCAAGTGCCAGCAACCAGAAAGTCCCCCAAGCCTATAAGGTTTATTAAGGTTCTTTTTAAGTCTGTGCCAATAAAAAGGGTCCACGCAACCTCTGAGTGAGGCTTCATAAGCTCAGTTTTATGTTCGGATAATTTGGAGCCAAACCGTCATGGAGTTCGCATAGAGAAATACCCCATGGAGCATCACAGACTGCGAGGAAAATATATTGAGGAAAGGGAGGACTGATAATTTTATGGCTTTCCTTGAAGTTAGGCAGTAAAATGGACTTTATTTAGTGATTTCCTAACTTCTGATTGCAATTTTGTTACTAGTGCAATGGTTTTAGATATAATATTTTGTAGTTAGGAGCCAAGGCCCTACGGCTTTGTGCACAGCACGCGGACCTGCCACAGATAGCAGTGCCACGCACTCCTGGTTGCCAAAACATTTGATTTTTGGATCAGACCACTGGGCAGGACATGGCAGTGGCACTCAGCTCTGCTGTGAAAAGCCCTACGTTGAGCTCAGCATGGCTGGGTAGCCATTGGAAGGAATAGTCCTTTAAAAGTCAACTGAATAGTTTGACCCAGGTCCAGGGATGAGCAACATACACTCACTTTTAGGGGGCGAAGCATTTCTGATTTGAAATACGTTTAAGAGCCCTGATTTTTATAGATGAGGTCATCATCACAATCTCAAGACTCATCTTCCAAACCAGAGGCTATTAAAATCTCTTGTCCCTTAGCTTTTCAGCCAAAATATGTGTGTGTAAATCTAGGTCCAGAATTCCTTCGATGGGATTTACAAGATAAACCTCTGCTATGTTTGCTCCTCACACAAGTAGTTTTTTTACACTCGGCATGGATCATCTTTTAAAAATGTATTTTACAATGTAGTAATTCACGCCCACTTCTCTTAGGGAAGTCATTTATAGAAGGAAAATTAAATGTGGCTGGGCATCAGAGCGAGTACTGCTGATACATGCAACAACTCAAAATGTTGAGGGAAGTGATTATGGGTATGGGACAAGATGCCATCTTGACCTTGGCGGTTTGTTTATTAGACACTAAATCACAGACATTTCTTATTCCAGTTATAACTGGTCCGAGGACTCAGATATAACCTTAAAAGCCCTTTCTAGGTTTTAAACAGAATTTAGACCTCATCAATGCTCAGTGCTATTTATGTAGCTTGAATGAGAAAAGGGAATGCAGAGACCACTGTGGGAAAAGAAAAAAAAGAGAAGAAACCGGAGAAAAAAGGAGTATTTGTTCCAATGGCTGTATTTCCTTTTCAAAAGGTTACCCCTCCTGATACCACAGAGATGAGAGAAGGAGAAAATATTTCATGTCTTTTTACCCACTTTGTTTACTCACCTTGTGCATACGATAGCCAGTAACCATCAAACTTGTCCTGCCTGCCTTCTGTATTTAACTGGAAGGAAAGGGCTACGTCTCCCTGTCAGCAGCAAAAGGAGTACTGGAAATAAGATGGAAGTGACCGGGCAGTAGGCAGGGATGGGGGGAGAGGACTGGGAGATGGGATATGCCTGACGGGTTGTTGTCAAACCCCTGAGCAAAAAGAGGCAAACAAATCAGCTCTGCTGGCACCTTTCTGTGCAGGAATATTAAAGTAATTCAGGACATCTGATTTAAGAGATGATCGGTGTTTTTCAAATCCTCAATAGGCGCTGGATATGCTGTTCTCCATGGTTTCCTCTCCCCAGTGCTATACTACTTTTATATATATATTTTTTTATATATATATGCATGAACTCAGCAAGCTAACACAGCTAAATCACCTCCGTACATCCTGACCTCCTGCTTAGTGTCCTGTTTCAGAAGCTCAGTGTGAACCAAGGTGCAGGACTTAACTCGTTGGGTCCACATATTTCCTCTGGGTTCCTGCTCTACAGAAATAGCTGTGCTCTGTGGCTCGGTGAGGATCCAGCTGAAGCTTGCGAGGGCTGGAGGGAGCAGTGTTGCTTTAGGCTCCCTGCCTGTGGAGTGACATATCAGAAGTAATAAGTCTGAGCCTGAGCTGATGTCTAACAGCATCAGAGAGTGGGCTGGAAGGCTGAACTTCTGCAAAAATGAAAGCAAGGAATTTAATGGCAGTAAAAAAGAGGTTAAGGAAAGAACAAAAAAGGAAAGGAAATAAAAGTGATATGAATGGCTAGAAAAACAGCTTCGTCCAAATATTAACCTCTGCTGCTGTATTCTGAGACTGGACTGAGTTAATAGAAGTGCATGGTGATTACACGTTAAATTGGAGCAAGGTACTTAATTTCAGAAATTATCTGGATCACCTCAATACAGAAAATATTTTAGCAAAAGATATTTTCTATGTGTTCAAATCTGCCAATAGCTTGAAGACATATTCTGCAGGAGGCTAGCAAGTGAAAGTATGTTTTACTGGTGGGGTTTTCAGCCAAACTCTCTCGCTCTTGGAGTTTCTTATCCCTTTCTTCTCCAAGATACCTTTCCTCCGACCATCAGCGGAGTAGCAGCAGACAGACCTTTCCCTGGCCGATCAGATGTGGCCTGCCCAGCCATACCTCCTGTCAGCCGCAGCAGCCACAGAGATAGCACTGGCTCGGAGGGGTTTTTTCCCCTTAGCATGCTGAAGTAACAGCCCCAAAGCACACGGAGCTGAACCGGTGTAAAACCAGTGTGAGAGCAGAACCCACTTTGGCAGGGGATGGACTCGATGCGGCTCTACTGGCTGGTTGCCCTGGGATCCATCCAGGGTGGGGAAAAAAACAGATACAGGGCAATCTTCACTCTGTCAAGGTCTTCTCTAGCTTGAAGGTAGAAGTGGAAAATATTTACAGTTCTTTAAAATGAGGATTTTTCTCTCCCTTTTGGACTTCTGGATGTTTCTGGGGATTGCATTCTTCCATGAACATAATTTGTTTCAGAGCACAGGATCATGGTGAGGCAGCCTGGGCTTTAATTTCTGGGAATATCTTTATAGGCTTGTTTTCATGGCTATATAACAACATTATTTTATCTATCCATCTCTCATTCCACTTCCTGATATACAGAATTATCAAGACTACTCATCAGTCACTCTTGTGTTTTCTAGCCCCCGGTGCCATTATCAGTTTTTAGGATGTCTTTCTGGTATTACAGCCACACGGATCTTGGTGGCTCTCAAAATATTGTATAAAGTCTTTAAGAAGCTCTGTTGAGTTGTGCAACGTTAGCTGAAGAGAAGCAAAAGATTAGACTTGAGTTATATCATTACTGGCTTCCTGAGTGTTCGAGTGAGGAAAGGCTGTTAACTAAGCTGCAGATTTTTTTTTGAGGGGAAAAAACCCCAAAAAACAACAGTGTAGAAGGGCAGGAGACCTGTTGTTATAATTATGCACTAATGAACTGGGACTGTACACCACCTGATGTTGTCCTCAGCAGCCTTTCAAGTATGCAGGCTGCCCAGCTGATTTCTGCCTGTGGTTGTATCAGGATCTCTCAGGTTTTCAGAGGCTCGCCCAGTACGTTCGTTGACCTTACGTGCCAGATGGCCTGAGATATGAAGGGATGTACGGGTGGTGGGAGATACAGGAGTGAAGATCACTCAGTAAAAAGAAAAAAAGAGAGATTTGCAGGGGCGCATCCTGCCTCTCCAGAGCTTCACCTCCACGCAGCTGGGCAAGGACCCGCTCAGCTGTGCCACATCATGGTGAAATTGGGCCCTCTGTTTTGGGCCTGTTTGCAAGATAATTAATGAATGTGAAGGTTGGCTCTGTACTGGACAGAAGGCACGTTTCTCCCTGCTGAGTATTTTGCTGTTCATCCTGTAGGACACCATGGAAAGCGTTGCTGGTGTTTTACACCCTGCTCCAGGTGAGGTTGTGTGTGGAGTCACCATCTCAGGTACTGCTCAGCTGGTGGTGGGTTGGGGCCAGGGGCTGATTTGCCTTTTGGGCTTTGGCACAGCGTGAAGCTGCCTCAGTTTCCCCCAGTGCTGCTTGCAGTTGAAGCTGGAGGTCTTTCCCTTCCGCTCGGTAGCCAGTCGGGCCCAAACTGTGACAACATGCTATAACAGCAGTCTCAAGGTATCAACAAAGTGCTATTCCTCCTGGAATTTGGGCAGAGGCTACAAAAAATGATCTTATGTTTTCTTGAGAAATACCTAATTTTCTTTTTGGTTTTTTTTCTGCAGTTTTTGTGTGTTTAGTGTTGTGTCTACTGGCACTGTTTTTTTCAGTGTTGGTTACAAAATCCCAAAGCAATAGGAGGAAGGGTTTTTTTTCCTCCCCTGTGTGCTTTCCAGATGATGTTGGAGATTAGCTCGGGGGAACGACAAACCACTCTGTTCTCAGCAGTCTCCCCATCCACAGCTAAAATGCTATGGGAAAAGGTGTTTGATGCCACATCTTGGTTTGCTTTGTCGCCGCCTTGAGTGTCAGCGCCTCCATTTTTTCCTCTTCCAGCCCTGTGATTCTGCCATATTCTGTTTACTTCCCTTAATGTATAGAAGTATATATTAAAAAAAGGAAAAAAAACCCCACTCATTTCTGGCTGCAGGTTTAGATCGCTATCAGTCAGCAGCAGAAGCCAGTGTGTTTCTTTAGCTTCATGCTGCCCTGGTCAGTAGCGTGTGAGAAGGGACACGGCTTCGAGGATGCTCAGAGACTGTCTCTTGAAAGCTCACAGTGTGCTGTGCACGGGGAGAGCTTTCCCCGTTGCATTTGCAGCAGCAGAGATGATCGAATAGCACCATCTCACTCTGGTTTTGGTTAATAAGCGAGAAAAGATGTGCTAATCCTATGAGGGTGTCTGACAAAACCAGCAGAGGCAGGCTGGGCTGTCCCACGGAGGCTTTGCTGAGCACAGCGGGGGTGAGGCGTGCATTGGGGGTTGTTGCTGTTGAGGACCATCCTCTGGAAAGGGCAGGAATTGCTGACAGGAATCTCCAGCTTCTCATGCTGCCCTCGGTGCTGGGCCGGGGGGGATTTCCCATGTCAGTGCTAGCATTTCCCCCATTTATGGGAACCATGGGCTTTGCAGAGCCAGCAGCCACCTCTGGTCTGAGCAATACCAGAAGCGGGAACCTGTTGATCCAGGTAGAGCCTGCTACATCCGCAGAGTGGTAGGTGATAACTTCTGGTCCTGTTGATTTGAAGATGACTTTCCCCCCCCCACGCACATGTGGATGGGGACTTGCATGTCTGATGCCCCAGGTGAAGGAGCAGGCGATGTCAGAGGCTGGTGCATGCACACGGGTGAAAGTGTGTGTCACTGCGGGCTCTGGCACCTCTTAGCTGGCTTACCCCTAGGTGGGGGTTCAGCACGTGGCGTCCGTTCTCTGGATTGGTGAAGTCTGTGAAAAATCTGGAAATTAATTTCTGACCAGGCCGAGGCATCGTTTGCCATTTAAAATTGTAAACCTGTGTTTACCCAACGTTAACAGATGTAACGTAAATGAGTTCCTGTGCTCTCTGCTGGTTCACTAATGGCACTTGTTTATAAGTGCTTTATGTTAACAGCTATTTGATGGTGGCCATTAGTTTTTCCTAGGTTAATGTTATATAATAAAACGAACGCTAGCCAAAAGCAATAGTAATACGATAAACAAAAAATCCAAATGCTGGGTGAGAAATGTAATGGAGCGAGGGCTGAACTCTGGTGGGAGTTTGGTTTAATCTAAAGGTTAAAAAATGTTATAATTTGGGTTTAAGTAAATTGGCTCTTTAGTCCCAGAGGTCTTACTCTTGTACTTCTCGTGCCTCCAAAGCTTCCACTAATGCCAATGGGAGTCATGGGCGCACAAGAAATGTGGGTTCAGGTACTAAAGTTACAGATTGGCTTGGACCAAAACCCCTAATCCAAATACCTCCGGCTTTTGAAAGCATTTGCCAATTGGATTTGAATCTGGACACAAACATTGTGGCTTGAGCTCATCTGAGCTCACTTACATCTGTGTAAATCTGTAGTATGGCCCCGATCCAGCAAAGCACGTAAATATGTGCTTAATTTGACTTCAAGGGGACTATTGTGCGCTTAAAGCTAAGCATGTGTTTAAGTGCTTTGCTGGACTGAAGTCCAAATACATGGGAGTCAATGAAATGACACCAAATAGTGCAATGTAAGTGAGATCTGAAATGAACCAAAATGTTTGCATTTCTACCTGGAAATGAACACCCTGTTCATATCCTATGTATCTTGCGTGCACTTTGTATTTTCATCCATCTGCACATAATGTATTCTTTACGGTAACCTGTCCATTCAATACAGTAAAAAAGAAATATACTTTGAATTTTCCTGCTCTATTACTCGTATTTCATGAAATGTGTTCCTATGCCAAGTGTCTGTTTATATATATTTATACATGTTGTTTCTTTATTGATATTGGCAAGATACAAGAAGAAAAGAAATATTTTACAGTTAAAAACTTGTAAACAGTTTTATCCCTCATTTAAAACATTTTTTTAAAGAGTTTACCTGACATGGTCAAATTACTTTAACTTATTTTCAGTTTTGTCAGTCTGACCAATATGAAAAATATTTGTTAAAGATATAGGTTTGTTTTTAGCTGCAAATACATGTTAAACATGTTTACAAAAGTGACATGTGAACGTGTCTTTACACTTAACTACTAAATGCCACTTTTGTACTTTAAATCCCGCTTTTAGTGATTGCCACGCTACATAAAGCTGTCAATGAATATTTTCACATGAATACATTAATATCTGTTAAAAGACTGTGTATCGCTTGTCGACTGCTGCAGCTCATTTCAAAGAGAACACAAAAGGGTTAATTGAGCCCAGCCCTGCAAAGGTGGCAGAGGCATAGACTAGAATTGGGAATTAAACCCAAAACAAATACAACAAGAAATAGCCCTCGTGCCTGCGTATGATGACCACAATGCAGACATAAAGAAGTGTAAGCTGCGAACGTCTGTAGGTTATTAATGAGGTAATAGAAGCAAAATTAGGTATCAGCAGGGTTTGGCTCTGTTTGAATAAAACAGAGATCTTTTATCTCAGAATGCTCTAGGAAAGACTCATAAGCTGTGATTTGGTGGTCTAGGCTGTGCCCTACTTGGTCATGGGAGTTGACTCACGCCATTTAAACTCGCCAGTGTTTTCCACTTAGGGCAACCAGATGTGGGATCAGATGCAGAGAACGGCTGGCTGGGAAAAGGGAAAAGGTTTGCATGGCAGTTTATGAGGAAAAAATGCTTTTGTGTGCTTACTTTTGAATCAAAAGAATATTTTGCACTTCAGCTTTGTGCGTCTGGAGAGTAGATACTGTTTTCTTGCAAAGCCAGTGTGGAGAAAGCACGTAACGGCAGTGCTAAAACCCCTTCATGTCCAGCACTGACCACTGCAGAGGCTGAGACTGGCTCCCCATTGATTTCGGCAGCTTCCCTCTGAATTTACTTAAGTGTGGATGAGAGCAGAGCTTGGTCACAGACCTCTGGCCAAGGCTTAGTGTTTGTTCCATTTAAGAGTAAACTTTTCTCCAAAATGAAGGAAAAAATACTCACGTCATGACTCTCAGAGAAGTTGACAGCCAGAGATGTTGCTGATGCATTGTGTAGAGCAATCTGCCCTGCCCTGGTCCTTCCTCAGCCCTACTGTCACTGAATTAAGTGGCAAAACTCCCATTAACTTTAATGATGTAGAGTCGACCCTAAATGGATAAGGTTTCCCTTTAAGAAAAATCACTAAAGGATTCAATTACACCATAAATGTATTCAGTGGTTGTGAAGTGATTCTGGTGTACGTACAGCCAAACCCTGAATTCCTTCTTGAGTAAGTGTCTGGGTGAGGATTGATTACAAATCCTGCTCTAAGTTACACCCGAATAACTCCCCCAGAGCCGATGGCATTCCTCCCCATTTCCCTTGCATGGGCAGTGCGGGGAGGCTGAGCCGTACAGTGTCCGTCACATCCCACTTCTGCTTGCCTCGGACAGGAGCTGGGAGGAATGGAGCCTGTCCCTGTGGATCCGCAAAACTCCTTGTGACCCAGAGCAGCACCTGCGGTGTGATGGAGGCTGCGCCGAGGGCGGTTTTGGCCCTTCAGCCTTTGAAGAGCTCTGGCATGATGTAATCCCAACCCTGTAAGCTGCTGCGGGACCCTCGGGTTGAGAGATGCCCTATAAATCTCAGTCGCTGGTTTTTGTTACCTGCCTGCTATGTTACATGACTAATGACTTAAGGTAAAGAATGGGTATTGGAGAAACGGGTAATTAACAAAAACATCCTTCTGTGTTTTCTGCTCAGCTTCCGTGACTGGCGTTTTCAAAAGCCGGACAGATATGATTTGTAGCCTCCCTCTTTTTCAAATGCAAAGGCAGGGTTGATTTGGAACCTGCCAATCCCTGAGCGTTTCCCTGGTTTCCTGCCCTTGCGTTTCTCATAGCTGGGGCTGGTTTTCCAGAGAGTCCCCGGTATCTGCCTTGACGTGACGTTTTCATGCTGCAGTTAGTTTTTTACGGAGTGTGGGGCTGCTTTGAGAGTGGCCCGATGCAAGTGCATTAGCAAAGTGAGCCTGCTATAAAATATTGCCGTATCCAGCTGCCCCGTCAATAGGTCAACCTATTTGTCCGATCCAGACAGGGTGTCTAGCTCTCCTGGCAGCGTCCCTCACTCTGGCATGGGAAAACTTGTTTTGTTTAGCACTAGGGAAACAATATGTATAAATAGTAATGCTTGAACCTAAACACTGCTGTTGCCTTTATGCATGGGGTGCTGTGTTACTGGTTATTTTATGATAGATTTTTTTTTTTTTTCTCCCCCCGAAGGAGTTGAATCCCAGTCTGCAGAATAGCTGCCGTTGAGTGGAAGCATTCCTGTTATTTTCCCCTCAATTCAGAGGAAGCAATGCACTTGTTGTGTTACCTTGGTGAATCGAAAGTGGTTTTCACTTCCCTTAATTAAGCCTCCTTCGGCGCTGGCCCCTCCAAGGTGGAGAGCGGAGCGCACTCAGGAGCGCTGCCGCTGATTTGAATTCCTAAATTCCTCTCCTTGCAAACTTCAAAGGCAAGTATATTGCTCTGTCTAAGAGGCACCAATTATGTAAACCCTGGGCTATTCAGAATGTTCCATAATTATTTATTTTCAACGAAAGAGGTTTTAACCCAAACTAGACAGAAAACTGGCATTTCTCCAGTTATTAGATTCTATTGAAAAAGGTATTAAACAATGAGCAGGGTAACATGGTAGATTAGTGTCCCTTCATCTTCCTGACCTGGGCATGTGTCAGAACTGCACTGAGCTGACCAAAATTACTTTGATTTGATGGCCATTAAAGGTCAGGAGCAGAATGGGATTAGATGTCTCGGTTGAGACTGAAGTGCACAACATTATATATTGATAGTAATTAAGTTGTTTCATTTAATAAGCGCCATCAGATTTAAAGGCATTGTTACAGTATCGGGGTTGGAAGGAGGAGAGAGGCAGCCGGGATATGGGCTGGGAGGGAGAGGGAAAGAGAAAGGGTTCTGGAATGAGTGAAATATGTCCCCGGAGTAATTTTTTATTTTATAAACTGAATGCAAACCTGATGGAGAACTATGGAAATGAGCAGTCATGCTGGATACATACACACACTCTCTCAATATTCCTATACCGTGGGTAATGAAAAGTGCCTTCAGGGATAGGGTGGCCTTACCATTCATCAGTGCCATAGCCTTAAGTGGGTAATAACTAAGAGCTCCTGTATCTAGTGTGTATATAAATTCTGGCTCCTCAGTATATTTGCTGCAGACCGTATTTAATTTATACAATTCCTTAGCTTTAAAGCTGTCAATTGATAACATTCAATCTGTGAGCCTGACTGATAAAAGGGAAGGGAAGAAGTGCTCTCTAGTGGCTAGAGCAGGAGAAGGGTGTGGGGGCTAAAGATCCATACGGGGAGCAGAGTGGTGCTTCAACTGGGCTTTGCTCTGAGGCCAAATGATCCCCCCTTTGCTTTTCTCTTTACCCCCTGGGGACACAAGCTGGTCCCTCCTCTTGACAGATGTTGTATGTATCCAGAGTCAGCAGACAACCATCTGCTTTGAGGATGAAGGTACCTCTCTTGCCTCTAGTGGTGAAGGGAAGGGCCTCCCCCTGTGCCTCTGACCCTTGTGAGTTTGGGAGATGCTGAGAGCAGTGGCATCCCCACATCCATATTCAAGAGGTGCATGTGGGATCGATCACTGTGTTTGAGAGGATCAGCGATGGAGCTGACTGGCTTTTGGAAGGAGCAAGATAGGAAGGAAGCCCCCAGTGCAGCAAAATAAAGGGAGGCTGGTAAGTGAGGGCTCTGTGGAAATTAGCCGTCCTAGAGATGCACAAGTGGATGTTGAACTTGGCCAGCACATGCAAATGCAAGAGCTGACTCTGCCCTCGGACACAGCAGTGATGGGGGATGCAAGTCTCAAGGACTGAGGGATGTGCCGGTCACACAAACACTATAAAGAGAGCTAAGCTCTCGTACTTCAATAAATTTGGGAAGTTGAAGGGAAAATGGCCAAGCACTTTGGAAGTCAGCTTGTGAACCCAATATTGCACATTTTTCACTGCACGAAACAAGCTGTTATTAACAGGGAGCTTTGTTCTTGATCCACATTTCAAATGCCCTTGTGTCGGGGAGGGGCTGGTCCAGAACTTGGCTCAGCTTCCCTTCATTGTAAGACATACTGGTTCCTCCTGACCCCAAGCTGCTGTTGGGCTGCAAAGGCTTCCCAGCACCTGGCTGTCCCACACAGGGCCTCTCTCATGGCATGGTGACAGCACCCACGTGGGTGGCTGTGGTCACCACCGGGACTTGCAGTACTGGTGAGACTTGCAAAGGTTCAGCTCTGCAGGCACTGGTGGTTCCCACTGGTCTGCTTGGTGCTGGAGCTGGTATGGGGCACAGCAGGTAGTCTGTACCTCAGTTTGGGCTCTCTGGGCTGGAGGTAGCCAAATCACTTGGTGCTGCTGGAGGTTTTGGCCAAGGCATTGGGCAGTGATGTCAATGGGGGCACATTACAGGTGAAGGATGTGGCAGGGCAGGTGCTGGCCAAGGCAGGTCTTCAGAAAAGCTGGTGTCTGTTTCCCCTGGTATATGGTTACACATCTTGCTGATAGAGGGACCAGGAGGTTAACCTGGCTTTCAGGATAATTTCTTCCTCTATATGGGACTTTGAGAAATGTCATGCTTTGCATGTGGAAGCTTTTTAAAAGTAATTTTATATATTGATTGGGAGAGACCAATAATGAGAGTGGACTGGACGGAGACTTTGTAGATGAGGCATGCAGAGATTGTTGCTGTTATGAAAGAGTCATGTGGTAGGACGCTGGTGTGGGCTTGTGTGTTTGTTGGTTTGTGTAAGAGGAAATCCCACCTGTCCTGATGGTCAGGGTCAGTCAATTCATTGAAGACTATGTTTGCAACCTGGCTTCCAGGATTCACCAGAAACTCCAAATAGTGCCTTGAAATGCAGTTTGATAACATTCTCTTTAATTCTGAGCTGCTGCTCTAAAAGTCACCCGTTGCTTAGGCTGCAGTGCCATAATTAGGTTAAGAGGAAGAGCAGTAACCTACTAGTAGTGCCTGCAGGAGCAGGACAAATATTCTTACCATTTCTAAAATAATTGGGCAGATGGTCTGCATCCAGATGGTGTTTTATAAGTTCAGCTGTAGTTCTAAATGGCTGAAGCCTTGATGTTACAGTTGAATGGGGCCATGGAGCACAGCTCCCCACAAAGTTCATTGACTTCAGGCAGCCAAGAGTGGAAACGATTGCGTGAACCGGGAGGTACCGGATCCGTCCGAGAGCCGTGTGGGACGAGCAGGAAGCGTGGCGTGGGGCACGTGTCCAGGAAGAGGATGTGAGGAGGAGCAGGCACCGCATTCCTGGAAAGCTGATCGTGAGGAAGCACTCCTGGCCATGGGCGGAGGCAGAGTGCTTGTTTCGAGTGCAGTAGCCTGCAGGACAGAAGATGCACGTCTAAGCGGAAACATGCTGGCTGGGCTGCATTTGGGTTTGCTTTGGGCTCAGATTCAGGAATAAAACATTTTTTTGGCTTAGCAATGCCTCATCCATGCTCCTTGCTGGAGACACCGCATTTCTCAGTGAAGCGGGAAGGTTGGCTCTCGTATCCACTGTGTACTTCTGCAAAATTCTTACTGCTACCTACATCTGTGACCCAACCTTTTCAAGCAGTCCATTTTTCAATCACTGCTGAGCACCTTATTTGAGCAAAATAACTCCATTAGAAAAGGGTTCCACTGCAATCAATAAACAAGCATCGAGTAGAGATAAATAAACTTGAAACGGGCATAATAATTAACCTGCGGGGGGGAGAGCAAAATGATTTAGTGATGACTGAACGTTTGGCAAAGAAATTTTCATCAGGTGCCTGCTTTGCCCACTCTTTCAATGGGCAAAAAAATCTCCTGAAAAATGACTCGAAGTGGCCCAAATTGCCATTCAGAGCTTGTGATAGCCCAAGATAGGAAACAAAAAGAAGGAACATTTGCCAAAGAAGGGCTGCAAGGTCTTGGAGGGCTGTGATGGAAATAAACCTGTTGAAAGCTAAACAAAACTTTGTACTGCCCCATTACAAAAGAAGGAAGGAAGGTGATCACCACGAAACACTGCTGCGCGGCATGAAACCCCTATGCCCTTCTAAGAATAAGTCTTCCAGTATATGGGTCAGGAAGCAGCGTGGCTTCAGCCTGGATGCCTAGTGAAAAACAAAGTGATTGTTCGGTGGTATGTTAATATAGCAGGTGCAGTTTTATTTAAACAAGAGGTAGCTATTGTTTTCTGGAAGTGTGGTGATTTACAGGCTCATAGCTTATCCCGGAGGATCAGGGTGTTAAGTCATGTGCGTGTATGTGTGTTTTAGCCCAGGGTGGCTGTTCTCCTGTCTGCATCTCTGAGCAAGGAGGAACTTAAAGGGAAGGGCCCTGTGAGCTCAGGGACATTAAATAGAGAGGTTTTGCTGGGGTGTAACAGGTAAACTACTGAATGTGGGGACCTGGACTTGGGATGAAAAGGAGGTGTGGTCTCCAGTCCATGTTATGGACTGGGAGGCTTGTGCAGGACCCCAGCTGATCTTAGTGGGATTTATGCATGAGGATTTGTGGAAAGGGCCTGGCCTTATAAACACTGGTTGCCTGGCAAGCCACAGGAGAGAACAGGAATTAACAAATATCTTTGTTCGTGACAATTACTTCAACACAGTACCTCCATAGCTGAGCATAAAAGCCTCCAAAATGCAATACGTGATCTGTGTATTGGCAAATACTCTGTGATATGGCTTCTCCTTGTCCTCATTGATTTTTTATTTTTTATTTTTTTTTTTTTTCTTCTCTTGTCTCTGGACAGACAGGCAGCAGGAGAAGCCCCTTGCCTCATAACAGAGACAGAGCTGTGTGGGCTGGAGCCTGGTCCACCTCCAACAAGGAAGCTGAACTGGTTTCCCTCCCATGGGGCTTTATCCTCATGGCAAGGGGCTGCTGCTGCTGCTTGCTGTTGGGGCAGTTCCATATGTAGAATCATAGAATGGTTTAGGTTGGAAGGGACCTTAAAGATGATCTTATTCCAACCCCCCTGCCATGGGCAGGGACACCTTCCACTAGACCAGGTTGCTCAAAGCCCCATCCAGCCTGGTCTTGAGCACTTCCAGGTATGGGGCATCTACAACTTCTCTGGGCAACCTGTTCCAGTGCCTCACCACCCTCAGAGTGAAAAGCAGAATCACCTCCCTCAACCTGCTGGCCACACCTCTTTTGATGTGATCCAGGATATGGTTGGCCTTCTGGGCTGCAAGTGCACATTGCTGGCTCATGTTGAGCTTATCAACCAACACCCCAAGTCCGTCTCCTCAGGGCTGCTCTCAATCCATTCTGCACCCAGGCTGTATTTGTGCTTGGGGCTGCTGTGACCTAGATGCAGGACCTGGCATTTGGCCTGGTTGAACTTCATGAGGTTGGCACGGGCCCACCTCTCAAGCCTGTCCAGATCCCTCTGGATGGCATCTCTTTCCTCCAGCATGTCAACCGCACCACACAGCTTGGTGTTGTTGGCAAACTTGCTGAGGGTGGACTCAATCCCACCGTCTGCATCACCAACAAAGATGTAAAACAGCACTGGTCCTGGTACTGACCCCTGGGGAACACTACTCATCACCGCTTGCCACTTGGATGTCGAGCTGTTGACCACAACTCTGAGTGCAGCCATCCAGCCAGTTCTTTATCCACCAAGTGGTCTATCCATCAAATCCACGTCTCTCCGATTTAGAGACCAGGATGTTGTGTGGGACAGTGTCAAACGCTTTGTATAAGTCCAGGTAAATGACGTCTGTTGCTCTCCCTTTATCCACATCTTATCTGATTTGTGAGCTCAAATAGGTCAAAACACTAATGTGAAGCTTGTCTTTGCATGCTAACATGGTTTTTTTGGGGGGATAGTCCCAATACATTGGGTTGGTGGAGAAATATGTCTTGTTCTGCTTAGCTCCACAGCAGCATTTTCTTCTTAGCTATACCTTGTCTAAATCTCACTGCTTTTGTGCAGCGTGCAGGTACAGATGCAGCCAAGCTCTTCTGCAGCTGGTGATTATTTATATCTGTTTATTTTCCCTCTTCTGCCTGGAGAGTGTCTTTCCAGAATGGTCAGGTTGTTCTTAGCTGAGCTCTGAGTCAAAAAGTTGTAAAGACCGGGTGAAATAGTGTATTCCAGCCCTGAAATGCCTGCTGTGTTACTCTGACCAGAGGGTGGTGGCTCTTCTTCAGTCAAGACGAAAGAAAACGAGAGGGTCTGGGTCTGATTCTTCAATTTCACCCTGCTGTAGAGTGAGGATACCTTAATTGGTATACATGCATTTGCACCAAAGTGAAAACAATGTAAAGAAACATTTAAATGAAGCAAAAAATTGTGGTTAATCCCCTTACCACCTGGCAGATCATCTCTCACTGACTGCAGATGCCTACACTCGGGAGTGAAAATTGTCTTCCCCCCCCCCCCCCGTTTTAGTGTAGGGGTTGAAGATGATGTGAGTGCGGTGTTGGTAACACCACACTTGCCCAATAGCTGGGTCTGCCCAGAGGAATCGGGCACTGCTTCCTGCAAGCCATGGCCAAACCCTTGGGGGAATCCCAGCCAAGATGCTGCAGGGTTACGCCGGGATGCTTTGGAGGAGGTCAGACCGCAGCTCAGCTCCATGTACGGTGTCCTGTACTAGCCAGGCTGAGCCCCCAGACCTCCCTCCCTGCCCTATTCCTCACTCGGCTCAGACCCAGAGACTTTGAAATGGCAGCTTAATGCTGCACTTTCACTTGCGATGATTAATATTGCTCTAATATTTGTCTGATGGTAACTCCCACCGACGGGCAGGGCAGCGCCCTGTTGTGCTGCTCATTGTACAAGCTGTAGTAAATGACTGTCCCTTCCTCAGTGAGCTCACAGGCTAAAATTAATAGTGATTTTGAAATGCAGGGTGCTTTCTGAGTAAGGCTGTTGTTGTTATTTCTAATTTTTTTTCCATAGAAACAGAACTTTTTATTACTTTCACTGAAGAAATCCGTGTTATCAGTTTCCTTTCACGTAACGAAACACCCTCCAATTCTTCTTTAATAAACATTAATCGCCTAAACTTGTTCTGCGCTTTGCATGTAGAAAACGCTGCAGAAACGCCAAGTATCCTTCTTATTTTTTGTTCCTTCTGGAGCTTCCAATTCACTGAATCCACCAAGCCAAGATAACACCATCTCAGAGGGCCAGCGCTGCGACAAATTTACAGTCTGGGAGCTTATGTCTTTCCAGGCAATTGTCTTCAAACAGACAGTGCATTTCTGCGTGTCGGAGTCTCAGGGCTGGAGTTTCTTCTGAGAAATGGCCGAGCCTGCCACCGCTGAACCCCTGAGTGACAGCAAGTGCTTTTCGGCTTCTGTTGTGATTTTTTTTTTCTTTTTTTTTTTTTTTTTTTTTTTTTTTTTTTTTTTTTTTTTTTTTTTTTTTTTTGTATGGTTTG
>VFFE01007869.1:652455-707455 GCA_008921705.1 Burhinus oedicnemus
GTTTCCTTAACTTTTTTTTTTTTTTTTTTTTTAATGAAAGGACATTTTTAGTTCCCCACTTCACTCTTCAAAACCCAAAGAGCGTCTTTTATGTAGGATTCCCATCTGTCTTACCCAGAACAAGTGTGGAATGTGCGTTTATCCCCCACAAAAAAAATACATTTTTCAAATTCACTTTTTTCTCTGTTTCCTCTTTCCCTCTGGGAACCCAGCAAATGTCTCTGTTGTGCACTTAAAAAGGAGTCAAGGTTTTAACAGGGAGGAGTCGAGAAAAAAGGCGACTCGCAGATCCTGTGCTAAAATTCCAAGTATTTCTTTAAAACAAACAAAATTGAAAGAAACAAAAGGGAAACTATCAAAGGAAAATGTTTAAGTTACTGGAAGGCGAGGGGAAGACTTAATTTTCATGCCAGCAAAAAAGTTACGTGAGCTTTATAACAGAGCTTTATTTACTGTTGTGCTCAACAACACGCAATCACTTACCATGAAAAATGCAGCAATCTGCAGCATGTATATGTTGTTCCTGAGATGCAACGTACGTACAAATGCATAAGAGATCTGCATGTAGCTTTCGCTATGTTTTCAGCCCACAAAAAACCTCACAGAGGTTTCTTTTAAGCAAACCTATGGTTGCAGTTTTGCTCCAGTTGGTAACTTTGGGTCGTGAGCAGCCCAATGAGGCTGTCTGTTGATGCACGTATTTGTTTTCAGCGTGAGTCTTTGCAGCCTTAGGCCCTTAATTTGTAACAATTTGTTTAATTTCTCGAAGCATTTACTTGCTATTTAGCTATAGTTTTGCCAGGCAAAGACAAACAGATGTCCTGATGGGGCAGTACAGCCGGGTACCGGGGGGCAGGCTGGTATTTGGCCAGCACTTGAATTTCTATGTTGTCATCTTGTTCCCACTGACAAACCGTGCTCAAAGGTGCCTGGTGACTTTTTGTAGGTGCCATCGCGCTAAGTGAGATTCTGCTTTGAAAAAGACATCTTGCAAAGGGCTGATTTGGCTTCTTTAAAAGTTGGTAGCAAAACTCACAAACCGGTGAAAATGAGGACTGGGCTCATGTTATCGCGGGCATGGTTACAGTCCAGGCTTTTCTTACAGAAGTATTTCCTAGGAAATCTGGCCTTATCTTCTGAAGCTGTGAATTATTCTTCTCCAAGCTGAAATAAGATGCTGTGGGGACAAAGGGACAAGGGGTAGCGGAGTGACAGAAATGGCAGGTCCTCTCACAGAGCTATGGAAATGTGTCGACACTTTTGCAGAAGGGATGAGAGAAGCCTTCTTTACATGAAAAGCATGGGGAGGAAAGGAAAAGGGCTGCTGCATTTCTATCATCTATAATCCTCCACTTAACCTATGAATTAGCCCTTGTGTGAGCAAAAAGGAAAGTTGGTGGCTAAACCATAACCCCCCCCCCAGCCAAGTGGGTACAAGTCTTCCTTTTCCCGTCCTGAGCACTATATATAATAGGCTCCTTGAAATAAGGAGATATATTAAAAAGAATCCTGGCTGGCTTGCACCATTTTCCTCCTGGCTGTGTGTATATTTATGTAATGTCCAAGGTCCCAGGACCAGCCTTTTCAGAGCTGGTGTCAAGGTGTAAAGTGCAATTTTAACCTAGTAATGTTGTACCCACTTTAAACTGCTGGTACAAATGTTGGAAGGAGTGGATGTCTAATTACCCGTTTGTATCCAAACTGCAAATTAGGTTTAGCTACAATGTGCACTGTGGTTCACGGGGAGCGCAAAAATATGTGCAGAGTTACCTATAAGCGAACCCGAGCCAGCAAAAACAAAGACGGAGTTCAGAAAGTAGAAAATCCCACAGTGAGCGGAACAATTTGGCCAAGGACCCTCTCTCTGCCATAGCTGATACTATGTATTTTAAAGGGAAATATGAGAGGTTTTGAAACAGTCAAGGACGAGAGAACTTCCCTGTAGGTTGCCACGCAGGGTCAGATTCATCTTGGCTAGCTCGAGCTGCCTGAGCACTTGGTATCCAGCTTGATGTGGCAGTGAAAGCTCCCTTGGTGGGTGACAGTGAGAAGACCATAATGAGCCCATCCATCTGGGGTGAGGTCTCCAATGTGTCTTCCTCCTTGGACTGCAGTGAGAGGCTGGATGACCACCTGCAAAGAATTGCCTTCCCTAAAGCTAGGTGAGATGCTCTCTGACCACAGAAGCTGGCAGCTGTAGAGATAAGAATGCCGGAGTTTGTGGTTATTGTTCATTTTGTGTGATGCTGGCACCTGGAGGAGCACTCACTGTGTATCAGGTCCCCTTCCTACATGGAGATGAGGTGGTGCTGCCTGGGAGGAGACATGGGGTCCTGGAGCACTTGGGTGTTGGAATCATCTTGTTCCAGGGCTGGACTGCATCCGCACAGGTTGTGAGAGGGCAGGAGCAAAGCAACTCAGTCTGGCTAACGGGGATTTATTAGTGAATCCTTGAATGAAGACAGCAAAAGGTGGGCTCTGTGGCTTCTGGTGTCACACTATTGCTGCTGAGCTACATGTGGGAAGATTTCTTGTGTGTTCCTTTCAACGGCAGCCACTGGAGGTTGGAGGCAAGGAAATGCCAGTGATGGTAGATGTGTTTGTTTATGCAGGAAAAAAGATGATGAAATGGGACGTGTGGCTCTTCCAGGGGTAGCTGTGAGTCCACTTAACAGAGTGGGTTTGTGTTGTGAGCAAATTTTCCACAAAGACACTGTCCTATCTCTGGGCAACACCACCAACAAACTCTTGAACCATCCTCACCGAGATTCAGCGTAGAAGAATATCACCTTTATCCGAGTCCAGGAATGCCTTTGTCCTGAAGGAGCAGCAGGCATTTAACAGCGAATAGCCTCTGTGTTTGACTAGTGCCGGTCCACAGTCCCGCTGGCCACACCAAGTGACATGCCATTTTTTATTATGTAGAAGGAAATTTTGCAAATATGCCCAAGGGCGAGGCAACATCAATAAGCAGGGAATGAACGCTCTATTACATTCATTTGGTTTCGTAACTTCTGTTGGGTCACAGGGGAGCTGCTAAACAAAACAAAACAAAATCTCTTGTATACTGGCTATATTTAGTTGTATGAAGCTTTGCGTTTGTTCTAGGGCTGAAGAACAGCATGTCCAAACCTGGAGCGTAAGGTCGAGTGTGTACTTAAGCCTTGGTCCTGCAAAAGTTTATGCGTGTTCCTAACTTCGCACGTTTTGAGTGCAAATGAGCTTTGGTATAATGAGAACACTCACAGGTTGTAATGGGAAATATCTGTAACCTCTGCAGATTATTTCTTCCACACTCTCATAACACTCACACACGTATATACGCACGTACATGAGCACAATGTGTGTTTGTACTTGTGTGGTGTATATATATATATATATATATCCCTGAACTAAAGGAAAAATGTTGACCTTTGCCTTTCAATTGCCTATCCAAATGTGGCTAAAATAGTATCTTATATAAAATAACTTGATTGTGTGTTTCAACATCAAACAAAACTCCCGGTGGTGGCCCCTTCTAGTCCACGTGGGCTCTAAAACCATACGATACATACCCTTTTCCACTAGTGCACTAAAATGCGTGACTACACCCCCATTATATATTTATTTTCCCTTTTTTGTATCCAGTAGAATGTTGATTTTTTTCAGGGGGGGTGGGATTTAAAATAATTTATACAGGAATATATGTATATGTTAGGGAAAGTTAGGACCTGTATGGACCTGCTGTCATCAAACAGTGGTCAGCCTGGATTAAATACAGTCGGAATAGTTTATGACTGAAGTTTTCATAGCCATTGTAACAGGTTTTCCAGTTCCTGGCAGTCAAAAATCATGAATCAGGTGCCTTGGAAGTATGGAAGTCAAAGCACATGGCTTTCTTTTTGTTCTTCTTCAAGGTTTTGAGTTCCTAAGGTAACTTGGGGGTGAATTTCAGGCGTTCTTCTGTCATGTTGTAAGCTTCTGCTTCTAACAGAGACTTTAAGTCCTCATATATTCACACGACTCCAAGAGCTGAGGCTTAAACAAAACCACAAATTATCAGTACTGATGCTAAAATTGGAAGAGTCAGTGGTACATCCAGTTGCGCTGTGAATATAGTTCAGTTCATGAGTTTCCAGGATATTTTTATTGTTGATGTTGTGGCATCCTATATATTCTAAGCTGACTACCCAGCTGGTTAAATTAATGATGTACCTATTCAATTAAAAAGAGAATTTAAACTTTCTTGGTGGAGGATGAGCCACGGTGATGTGTCTCTGAAATAGCTGCCTTTAACGTGGCTGGGAGAGTCCTGATGCTGCATTCCCCTGGCCCACGGGCGAGTCCCACAGCAGGGACTGACGGCAAGGCACCGTGGTGCACCAGGCATCCCTCTGCCCTTGCAGCAGATAAAAAAAAAAAAAAAAAAAGAAAAGGTGAAAACAATACATACATTTTTCTGATTATTTAAAAGTTGCAGCAGAAACACACGCTCCTGCCTGCCTCCCCGTTACTTTACATAAAATTGTTATGCATTCTAAGTAGTAGCAGCCTGGGCCTCTTGACCTCACAAGAAGAGCTGTTACTATACATTTAACAAAAACAAGGTATTATGTATTAGCCTACACATTTTGCAATAGCTCCAGCAATTTAGTAACTACAGTCCAATTTAAACCGTGCCTGGAGGCAACAAAAATTGCACAAAATGGCAGCTAATTTATAGAAGGGAGAGAGGAAATATTTGGGGGTCTATTCCTTCAAGCCATCTGATTCGTATTATTGACTCATTTAGAAAACAGAAAGTGAGCAGAGACAAGTTTTTAAGGAGTTTGGTTTCACACAAATGACTTGCAATTGCAGCCCATTATTTTTATACCAAGACTTCATTAGTCATATCCCCGTCAAACCTGCGAGCAGTGTCAAATGTTTTCAGAAAACACACCAGGACAGGTATGGAACTCATCAGCCCGTGGCAAAGGTCGCTCTCATTAAGGAGTCAAAATGAAAACTTTCAGTGTCTCTAACACATTGCACAGACGCTCCTGCCCCCACTTCTGAAACGCGGGGCCGAGCGAGCACCTCCTGCTCCCCAGACATTCAAATAAGATCAAGATGACAAGGCAAGAAAATGAATAGGATTCTTAACTGGCTGTACTTTATAATATGGTACTGATTGGAAACAACCAGAAAGTTGTTTGCCATGTCTATAGTACCATTTCCTGAGGTTAAACATAACATCTGAAATGAAGCAATTAAGTCCCTTAAAAAAAAAAAAAAAAAAAGGGGGAAAAGAAGAAAAAAAAAAAGGGGGGGGAGGACGTGGGTCTTTGCGGTGCTGACTCGGCACGCCAGCCATGCTCCGATGAGCAAAAGAAATGTCTGTGCAAACTTCTTCCCACCTGGGAGGTTGGAGAGGAGATAGGAGAGCTGTGACACCGGAGTTGTTCGGGTCTGGCTCTCAAGCTGTGCCGTGACAGATGTGTTTTGAGGAATTTTGAGGCGCGGAGATAAGAATAACAAAAAAGCCATTCACCGAAGGGCAGTTACACAGGCTTAGCACAAAGGGGCGAAGAGAAAATGTGTCAATACGCTCCTTATTTGTGGAAGGTTTGCCGTGTTTCTGCAACACGCTGCATTTTGATCGGTGGGCTGTTGCTAACAGGAGCGAGGGTTGCTGTGTTGCCCCTTAAAAGTTATTCAGAGCGCCCTGGCGGTGAAAAAGGATTCCCTTTAGCTGCTTTGCTCTGGGACACAACAAAGTCCTCCTGATGTAGAAAATGTTCTCTGTCTTACAGAGGATTTGCTTATTTAAAAATAGCATCCACGGGGTGTTACATAAAATGGCAGAAATACTTTTAGGAAGGTTTTTTATTTTAAATTTTTTAACTGCTCAGCTTACGTAGACTTGGGTTTGCTCACTGTGCTCCAAGAAGGTCCCTCGGCAGCCTCCAATGTGCCTCGGTCTTGGATTTTTGGTCCTGATGTTGACAGCCTTCAGTTATGGGCATGACCTCTGCAGGGTTCCCAGTTAACTGGGGACAAGAAACCTGATTTCTATGGGTTAGTCAGTATTTGCAACATTAATTTGTGAAGATTTAGATGCTATAGTGACTACCTAAAGAAAATTGTTAAAGCTGCAGGGTTTTTTTGCGTGTGGGAAGATGCGTGTATGGATAGTTTAATAATTCTGTTTGGAAAGCTTGATGTCTTGTTCCAAGTATCAGCACAAACTATGGCATTTGTGTGGTGTATTTATTTACACTTCAGTATATTTGCCTCTCTCCCCACCTTGTCTGTTCATGCCTATGCATGTGTGCTTGAAAAGCTGAATCGCTTAAAACCCCTCCAGCCTGACAGCTGGGGGCACAGGTCTCGGAAAAGCAGAGAGAAACGCCAGTGCTGCTGAGCAGGTTGTGGCCGTGCTGCTCTCGTGTGGCTTCTGGTAGCTCGCTTCTCCTGCCGGAGAGTTGGCTGAAATTGCCGGTTGCTCCCTGAACATGGAAAATGGAGGTGGTGGGAGACACAAAAAAGTTTTAGCTGTTTTTGAGCATCATTACACGAATGGGCACGGGGCGAGCGGGCTCCCTGAGCTGGCTCCCGGCCCCTTTGGTTGTGTGTAATAAGCCGAGAGGTCCTGGGGAGGAAGAGGAGAGTCAAAATTTCTGGGTTCAATCATTCTGCTGCTGTGATCCCAGGCAAATCTGCTTCTCCGTTACTTGGTTCTCCTCTTTGCAAAGCAGGACCAATGCGGCCCTCTTTGTGAGTGTTGGGAGATTGCCTGGACGGAGCTGCCAGCCAGCACAGAGTGCTGCTGGGAGGGGTGAGCTGAGAAATGCCAACGCTCGTCGCTGATAAGCAATCCCTCGGCCGGGCCCACTTAAGGAAAAGTGTTTTCTGACACCTATTACCTACCCTGGGCTCATACCAGGGAGTTACTCCCCCTGTCCCGAATGCAAGACACGTGGAGTTATCAAACTCCCTTGGCCGAGCCCGTGTGTTTATCTGCGGAGATAACAGGGCTGGGACTTGCCGGGGTGCCCGTGTCCTCACCTGCCAGCCCCCGGTCAGCCCCCAACCAAGCGGCACATCCTGAGCGCCAACCCCGTGATTGATGCACTTGGCCGAGAACTTCCCTCCTGCCCGCTCAGGAAACAGGAGGGCTGGGGAGATAGCGCTCGCCTTTCTTTCACAGTCCCTGCTTCCGAACTCTAATCACCTTCTGCTGTGGGAAAAGAGATGAGATGCTGCCTAAAAAACAGATCATTGTCCGCCTCCTAGATTAATGCAGAGAAAGCAGTATTGTCTGCTGAATGGATAAACCTTCCTCCTGTCACTCAAAACCTAAATTCAACGCTACTTCATTTCTAAGAGGCTTATCTTCCTTGAATAGACCCTTGCAGCTCAAGTAAGAGGCGATGTAATGAAGCGTGTTTTTTTCTTAAGTGAGAAACCTGCTGCAAAGAAGGGGTGAAGCCTGTGCAGCTGTTCTAAAGGGCCTTTGCAGACTCTCGAAATACTTGTCATTTATCTGGTCTTGCATGACAGCAAATGAGAGAAGATCAAGTTCAAAATCTGCCGGCGCGGCTTTCAGGGCTTCTTCATCTGTTAATTAAATAATGGTCGTTAACGCACAATGCCCCGCGATAAGGGCGGATATGATGCCGAGATGGAAATATGGGTTTGAGGGTTATGAATAAGCAGATGGTCCCCAGGAATTTTCTTAGTTTGACCCCCCCAGTGATGTCTCGGTATGTGGCTGGAGGAACCGGCAGCGAAACAGGTGGCATCAGGCGGATAAATAAATTCATAGAAGCATGCTGAAATCATTGTAGAATATACCCCTTTTATGCGGGGTAGCGATTAATTCAGTGATTTCCCACAAACCAGCCTTTTTTTGGAAAATCACACACGACACCATTGCCACAAATAATGACCTGTTTGCTTTCCTGGAGCCTGCTGCAGTAAAGACTTAACTTATACTTTTAATGTATTTTGGGAAACGTATGCTCTAAATTAAGATTGGTTGCTAAACATCGGAGGGCCAAATCCTGAGGTGTTTATTCAACTTCTGCTTGGTCAAAACTTGCACTGAATATCAAAGGACAGCTCTGAGGATTGCGTAAATGGAATGTAAGATCTGCCTCTGAATAATTGCAGGTGATACAGAAATTTTACTGAGTATGTTTTTTTCCTGTTGCGGTTATAAGAACTTAGCTCTTCTTTTTATGGCTGATATGTATTTAATTTTCTAGATGTTTGCAGTCAGCTTTTACCTAAAAGCATTGATCTTGTAAATACCTCTTTCTTTCATCACCGATAGCGTGACCGTTCCAGTCTCACCATCACCATGTGGACTGTGGCCATCCAGTTTGTACCTCTGTAGTTATGGGTCATGTCCTGAAAAGTCCTTCCTTGGCTTTTTCAGAGACACTGACGTGGATGTGGGTTTACCTCAGCTGTGACCACGTAGGAATTATGTGAGGCTGAGTTACCCAGGAGTATCGCTGACCTTCCCTTGAGCTGCTGGTTTTCTTCCTGGGGTTTTGGTGGCACAAAGGAGGAGACCCAGCATAGTACAGACACGGGGCAAAGACACATCCAATGTGGTTTGAACAGGAAAATAAAATGCTTAAGAAAGTACTTGAGGAGATTGGTTATCTTGTAGGGTGGTGCTCAGCATGGGGACACTTGACAGGTCCATGTGTTAAGGAGGAGTGTAGAGGAGGAGAAATGAGGCACCTGTTGGATGGTAATTTAAGGAGGTTTTTGAGCAACATGGAGGAAAACACAAAGCCTGGAGCACAGAGCCCTGTCATGGAATGCAGCATTTTTAACGCTGAAATGAATGCCCGAGGTTCTGCAGGGCAGTTGGCGTCCCCAGGATGGGTCCTTGCCACGGTATGGCGTGGACCAGTGCGGAGACCAAGAAAGCCAAGGAGAAGTGGGAAGCAGCTGGGAAAAACATGAAATGTATAATAAATACGTTCGTGCAACAAATCCTCATTAAAGAAAACATTACGCTTGTGACAGAAAACAATAAAAATAAGGAAATTTGCAGTTACTGGTAAAACATACCATATGTCCACAACTGCCTAGGCACACCAGGGCATCCCTGTAACTGCTCTCTTGATGTCAAGGTGTTGAAGAACAGATGGTACATTTCACCCCAAATTACAGCTTTTGGGGCTGTTGCTATGTATTTTTGTCCTTTCTTGCAGTTTTCATCATGTCAGTGCGTCTTCACTGACATACCCCCGCCATGTGTTGCAGCTGATGGTTTTTAGATGGGGATGACCTGTAGTTCTGGTTGGCAAAGGTTGTTTTTCAGGTACTTTGGAGCAGGAAAGCCTCACTAATGAGCAATAGTGCCCTGAGCAGATTAGTCAATGCTATCGCTAAATGCACCGTAACCCTAAAATACGGTGCCTGGTCTGGTGAAGAAACTGTTGTCAGCACAAATCATAGGTTATTCCTCCAGCTCTACATCCTGAGAAGCTCTTGACAAATATAATGCTATATTTCCTGGATTAATAGGCATCGATAGCCACATTCCCTGGACTATGGAAAATTAACAAATGCTTTCATCTCTACTTTCATTACAGGAGTTATTTATGGGGATGTTTTGGTAGTAGGTGCAGTTTCTGTTAACTGTTTAGGGAGCTGGCTGGAGGCTTCGTGTCTGCAGATACTGACCTTTTGCAGATTTTTTTCCCCTTAGCTGATGTCTTCGTCAGTAAGGAGACACCTGCATCCGTGCAAGTCCGGCGAGCAGAGCGACACAGCACTTCAGTATTTCCCCTTCTTCACCAGCTGGATAGGACCCCTGATACAAAACCTGAGAAATGTGCCAAAAGCCTTCAAAGTTCAAGCCAGAGGTGTTTGTGCAAGATAAAAATGGGACAATATAGCATCCCCGTACAACTCATCCGTTTACACATGACACTCGCTTCATGGTCTCTGATTAGCTTGTTAGTAAGGAGGCAGGAAGAAGTGCAATCAAGTTTTTATGATTCATCATTTCTGTTCCCTGTTTGGGAGACAATGTCAGTGCTCTTTGCCAATCATAGAAGGTGGCTTTCGAGTGCCTTAGGGACATGTTTTTTTTAAAGATGCTCTCTGTGTTTCTGAAGGCTGAGCCACATTTCTAAATAATAGGGAAGTCCTGGAGTTTGTTTTGTGTTGTGGCTTCCCCCCCCCCCGATTGTATCTGCTAACAATGCTTTTATGTTTGCTGCACGTATGCTAAAAGAAAACATGCTTCCAGTTTGTCTGTAATCCTGTTTTCACTCAGAAGTGTTTGTGCAGAAATAAATTAGGTATGGTACCTGCAATATTTTCTGCATACAAAAGGCAAATGTAAGTTTTATTAAGTTGAAAAGGATACATTCTCTTCTCCTGACCTTGATTTTTTAGCTATATTCTCTATACCCCTGCTTTAGAAGTATTATTCTTCATCCCATCCAATTACCATTTCTATCAGCTCTTCTGAAAGATTATGCTTTTTGGGTGTTCTTCTGTAGATGTCTTTCCAGTGGCTTCACTTGATGAATGTGACAAGTTTTGTGTTTTCTCCCTCCCCTCATTGAATTGAAAAGTTTTTTGATAAATACAGGCCAATAAGTGCCCAAAGGCAGTGTTTCAATGGCTGCTAAATCTTTCAAGGTTAGGACTTAACCTCCGTTCTCCCTAATTCAACTGCAACCTTCAGTCTGGAGCCAATCAAGAATATCAGATGATACTTAAACAATGAAGGATTTCTGATATTCAGGTACAGCCTCTGTTCAATAGGATTGCAAATTCTTTGTGTGAAGAAAGTCGGTTTTGCTCTAAAGTACTGTCACAAAAAGTGAAATTACCATTTGCTTGGAATGATGCCATTCATCATTGTCAGAATACTAAGCATTGTAAGTAGCTAGGCCTCTCCAAATTAATGCCTTGTTTTGCATCGGCTAAATTTCCCAAATCCTCGAGGATGGGTCATACAAAACTCATCTCACCATTTTAATTTATCAATCCAATATGAGTGCGGTGAAAGGGAGCTTCATTCGGTCTTAGCTCTTTTATTTACAGTCTAATTCTAAAAGAAAAGGAAATAAGATATGAAAATAAGTTGGAAAATAAGATAAATCTCTCAGTGAAATCACAAGATCTACTCAGTCCTGTAGCAAACCCTCTATAATTCATTTGTAGGTCAGCTCAAGGGATTAGCCATGACGTATTTGGAAATTCATTTATTTTTATTTTATTTTGCTGTTTCTTATGCATAAGGGTAATGCTGTCCCCAAGGCTTTTCAGGTAGCCCTCAAATCTTGACAACATTTGCTGTCTCTAAGGCCTAAGCCAAAATTAATTTTCAAATAAACAGCATAAAAATGTATGGAGTTGTATAAATTTGAATACAAAATGCATTTGTTTTGCTTGCTTCCATCCATACATACATACTGTTGGCTCAGCCAAAAATCATAACATGACATTGAAATTAACGGCCATATGTACATCATGAAAGTCAAAAAAGTTTCTTAGTTTATTAGAAACACCGTAGTGCAGGGTTTTTTCCCTGCTTTCTCCTTGATATGCTCTGCTAGATGTATACCGGGAAAGAAACGCATGTTAATTGTGCTTCTCTCTCCGAGTGCCTTACGAACCCGTGTCTCTGCTCCTGGACCACTTGCTGGGTCCTGCATCCCGCTCGGGATTTTGATGGGCGTGACATCTTGAGAAGCACTGAGAGGTTTTCAGCGAAAGTGAAATCAGAAGTGACTCGATATCTCTTGCAATTTATTTTATCGGGCATGACTGGGGAAACACTGAAAGTGAGAAAAGCTCTTGGACAGCCTGCAGCAGCAACGCGGGCTGGAAAGTGCTTCTGGTCCTGCAGCGAGCAGAGAATTGGACCGCAGGGCTAGAAATAACACTGTGAAGCAAAATCCCCAATTCCAGGCTAAAGCAAAACAAAAAAAAACCCAACCAGAAGCCCATGCTGAGGGATTATAGAGAAACAAGGCAAACATTTTGCTGGTGTTTAAATATGATACGGAGTGCATTCTTCCCTCAGGTCACCAGCGGCTCCAGCGCATCCCGAGAGGTACCGGGAGCTGCTGCCGCCCAGGGAGCCTGTGGCACCTGCAGGATCAGCCCCGCAGCAGCTAAAAATAACTCCTCCGTGTTCTTAAATTAAAACAATGCCTCTTTTCGGCATAGTTTTTGAAACCTCATTCCACAAGGGGGCTGCAGGCACGCTGGAAATTTAGTGGTTGGCAGGCTGGGGAGCACCTGGGAGAAAGGATGCCCGATTCCATGCAGAGGTGCCTGAGTGTGGGCCAAATCCAGAGGGAAATGGTCCCTGAAGTCAGAGCAGTGCCTGTGCATGGCTTTTTCTGAAGATGTGGCTCTTTGGCAAGGTTAGCTGTGCTGTCAGCTGGGGATGGTGGAAAGGAGGAGGAAAAGCCTGGAGAGGTCAGTTGGGATGCAGAGCTGCATCACGCTCATGCTGCCCCTACCCCAAAGGGCCTCCAGATTAATAGGTTAGCCAAAATATCCTTTCACCTGCGCTTAATCAAGAGAAGTACAGCAGTGTGAGATCTCACTGGTGCATTGCCTGGAACTCCATATCTCAAGCAGTATCAGCTGACCAATAAATAGTTAATTATTAATTAGCTAAAGATTATGTTTGGAAGGGTAGATCACCTTGAAATGTTGCTTTCTATTATCATTTCCCAGCCAGGCAAGGAAAGATTTCAATTTAATGTGACATGACAAACTACAAACAAGTGTTTTTTAGGGTTTGACAGGCGAGGGAGCGAGGATCCGGCAGGGTGTCAGCCTCATGATGCTCTGCTGGCCAGCATATTTGGGATCTGTGTAGATCTTCTGTTTAGCAAATAATTTATATCCTGGGTCAGGCTGGAGTAACTTCAGCACTGAATGATCTTGCACCTCTTAATGTTTTTAGTGCTTTTCTTTCCAGCAATATTAGCTCATCCTGCTGTGCACAGTACAGAGCCTTCTGTCCCAAAAGACAGCAAAGTGCTTTATAGATCATTTTCCAATTTTATTTAACCCTCCAGTGAAAGGCTGTTATGATGGACTTTGGGGTGAAACACAGGGGGACAATCCCTCGCTGTCTCCTCTCACCCTGCCCCTGCACACTGGCTACAGGGGTTGGTGCAGCAGGCAGGTGTCTCGGGGAGTGCTGCCCTTTCCCGGCTGGGAGTGTGCCCTTGATGTGGACAGTGTGGCTGAGACCTTCCCACCTGGCTCTTCATGGCTGTTGGTTGCAGGCGTGAATTTCCCAGCGAAAAAGCTGAGGCTGGTTGCTAAATGAATGTCCTCGTTCTTCCCATCCACCATGCAAGCAAGCTGCCCCATTAGCCCTGGTTGAGGGTTGACTGGGGGACAGCTGTGGCCTATGTCTCTGTGCCAGGCTTGGCCTTGGGTGGAGATGGAGCATCTCCTCCAGCTTTTGGTCTCCTTCCAGATCTGCCCAGCTTAGCTCGCCCTCCCTCACTTGGCAGGTTTTACTAACTGGGTTGCAAGAAATACAAGTCGAGGATCGCTCATCTGATGCCCAGACCCCAGTCCTGGGGAAACTGGGGGTGGGAAGGGGACCATGGACCGCAGTGGGGAGCTGCCACCGACCCCTGAAGAAGTGTGTCGGCTGGGAGCTGCTCTTAGCAGCCCAAATCTGCTTTCATGGTTGCAGGTCAGAAAGAAAGACAAGTGGAGGAAGAAGGATAGTTTCACTTGCAAGTTAAGGATATTTGTTAAAATGCACTTTAAAGAACGTAGCAGGCAACATGACTGTTACCATACAGCACATCTTAGAACTGGAAAATTGATTTAAAAATGAATAATCCTCTAAATATCAAAGACTAAAAAGAAATCTGTTTTATATATGTTTCTGAAAGTGAAAAAAGCAGATAAGATCGTTGAACCATGTGCTATTGCTTATCATCTACTCTGTTTAGTGTATCTTTTGAGATTTGACAGAAATTCACTGATTTTTTTTTTTTTTAACGTGCTTGGAATCTCCTCAAGTCAAAACCCCTGAGGAACACATTGCCTTACTCATAGTATACAGTATATGCAAATTGCTTTTTAATTAATAACACTTCTTAATTCCTATTTTAGGCAGCATCTGTAGAGCAGCAGAGTACTGTACCGCACTTCTGGATGTGTCCATTGTAGCGACTGAAAACATGTTTTTGACATGTGAACTACGCGTCTTGCTGTACGGAAACTATGTCAAACCAGACACGTCAATAATATGTTTAGCCCTGTAAATATCTTTCTATTGTGCTCATCACCCTATTATGGCAATTGCTTCTTAGGTGACTTTCATTTCTTGCCAAAGCGTAAAACACCCCATGATGCATGAAATGTGGGATTTGCATACCCATTTGAAGCAGCGAATTCCAAAGTATGTTGGTGACTTGTTCCTTGAGGGCCTGCGTATGTAAGTGCAGGGTTCTGTGGGGCTTGGCAGAGCGGCGTGGAGGAACATCATCAGTGTTGGATCCTGTGGAAGGGGATGGAGAAACAGTGGCCTTCGCTTTATTTTAGGAAAATGTGGCCCTTGGTTTCTCTGGCCATGCCTGCAAAACGGACAGGTGGATGGATGCTTGCAGCATCATCAGCTCTCTGCTGTAGCTAAGCAGGGCAAGCGGTTAAATTGCAGTGGTTCCCTCCCGGCTGCACTCCTGGAGAGCAAAACCCCTTTGCCTTCTCTCCCTGCTGATGTGCCCTTGGGTGAACAGGTAGCCGTGGCACCTGGAAGAGCTACCTCCCATGTCCCCCCGCTGAGGCTGGCACCCCCCTGTGCTCCTGCTGTCCCCAGGCTAAGGCAGAAAGTCTCCTCTGTTGGCTTCAGTGGGGTGCATAATACTCTCTCCTTTTCTCTAACTTCACCAAAATCCTTTTGTCATGCAGTATTTATACTTCATCCTGATAAAGGAAAAGGGTTTTATAGTCCTATACCTGTATCTTAAGTAATTGCACATGTTTTATGACATCCAACCATCCCTGGGAAGTGAGAAAAGTTTCAGGGCTTTGGTTAAATCTGTTTTTGGACTTCTACACAAAGTTTTCCGGAAACTCTTCCTGTTTACACCAGGTGAGGATCTGGCCCCCTTCTTTGCTTTCAGTTTGGTGCTGCTGCTAACTCAAAACTTGAGATATTTGCTGTTTCTACTAGGAAAGAGCGGGGTGTGTGTATGAAAAAAGGCAATTTTGAGGAAAAACTCCAACTTTTACATTTATGGGAGTGATTTTAATAACTTTGAGCTACCCGTGCTAATCCTTTAACAG
Organism: Burhinus oedicnemus; assembly: GCA_008921705.1. Lineage (NCBI taxonomy): Eukaryota > Metazoa > Chordata > Aves > Charadriiformes > Burhinidae > Burhinus > Burhinus oedicnemus. The sequence goes on from VFFE01007869.1 coordinate 667,741, forward strand.
GAAGGCGGTTTGAGAACTCACCCAACCTCCTTTCCTTTCATTCGATCCCAAAACACCTGCAACTCTCAGCAGAGTAATCTATGAATCACTGTGTCTGTCGTCCACTTATTGTCTTGTCTAGTGCACTCCACGGTGGAACTAATCAACAGCCCTGAATGAAGCATTGCTCCTGAGCTGAATTCCTTAAAGCTCCTGAAGTATTCAGCAAGGAGGAGAAATCTTTTAGTATGATTTGCTCCACATTCCAAATTCATTTATAGAAAGAGAATAGATGATTAACAACGGGTCGAGAGACACAGATTTAGCACTGCTTTGCCCTGACCTGCCCCGAGTTACTCCTTCCACTTCCCAGGCTGCTCTAATAAGATGAGTTCAAGGAGTGGGATGGCAAAAGCTGCTTGAATCCCCTGCACCCAGCCGTCTTAATTTGGTTTATTGGCCTTAATGAACAAATCTGGTTCCTTAATCACAGGTGAACGGAAAAGGTCACTTGCCACTCTGACAAATGGGTTTACCCTGAGCTGTTTGTGTCGGGCTCGCAGATAGTGCGTTTTCCCCCTTTTTCTCCCCTGCGATGAAATGCCAACGTCTCTGCGGCACCTCCTGTTGTGGCCATTACCTGTGGTGCCTGGGCTGCCTGCCAAGGAGCACCCTCGGTAGCAACAAAGGCATAATCATTTCCAGTTGGAAATGAGTGAGCTGTAGTAATTTTCCCCTTTGAAAGCCGTAGCAGTGAGGCTCGGGTTAAGCGGGCGCTCGTTTGGTCCTGGGACATAGTGCAACGAGGGTACAAAACTTCATCCGTAGCAGCCATTTGGGGAGACTGCGAGGTCCCCAAAGATGTTCTTCATCCCCACTGAGCAGCATCCAGCAGACCTCGGCAGTAGGGCAGCCAGGGGGATGTTTGCAGTTTGCAAACATCTTTTGGCTAGGTATGGGTGGTAAAGGCTAACAAAACGGGTGCAAAGGGAATGATTAACATTTCCTAAATGAAAAGCTGGTCTGCAGAGAGGTTCAGAAGAACAAGGTGTAACAGGTGTTGCAAGTTCCTGCCCTGTCAGGCAGGATGGCAGTGCGGGTTCCGCTGCTGCAGCAGTGAGCAAACACAACAGCTCATCCCAAAGGACACCCTGTCTGTCCCGGGATTGGCCGTGCTGGGCAGCAACACGCTTCGAGGGCACGTTGTGGGGCCCTTTCCCAACCAGTGCAAACTTTGGGCTCCCTGATGCTCCCTGTTGACTTTGGTAGCAACCCGTAGCAATAAAGCCAAGTCTCTATCCAGATGGACCTACTGGAAAAAGCCAGCCGAGCAGTCTCACGCAAACCCTGGTTAGTGGCTTACTCCACGAAATCCTTTTGCATCTGGTACAAAAGGGAAACCATTTCAGAAAGCATTTAAAGAGCTGTATAGGTACTTGCAGCAAAATCATACTTTCTTTCAGGTAGGGCTGAAAATCTCTTGGTGTATGTAGAAGATGGCATTTTGAGCGGTGTTCTTGGTGATGTGTGTTTATCACCACGCGTGAGTTTTTTAGACTTGTGGGCTGTGGAAAATAAAACCTTTGAGAAACAGCGTGGGCAGATTTGCAGAAGTACCGCCCATGCGGAGCGGTGTTCAACGTCAGCTGAAGATGAAGCTTTTCTCTGGGCCCTGGGCGCTCACAGACAGCCTCGCTGGCAGCCTTCTTGGGTCATATAAAAAATGAGTTGGGTCAAACCCCAGATGTACTAACTGGGTGTTGAGATACACTGATTTTCACTTTGCTGGAAAAAATGATGTCTCTTTTTACTTCACACTTCTGTTTTGAAACAAAAAGCGAGGTGGGAGTTTGTCCAAAACAGAGCTTTCCAATTTTATCTGGCATTTAAATTCTGCTATGTTTGTGTAATCGTTGAAAAGATAAAGTTCCGTCTTGCAGGAACGTTCTTGGACGTGGAAAACCACAGCGGACAGGTGACTGGCAGGAAACGAGAGCGGCTGCTCCCACGCAGATGCGGACGACTAAATAAGTTTTGAGATCATCGTTCCCTTCAGGTCTTTTCCTTTCATTCTTCAGATTATTTTTATGTCGGAGGCAAATAAGAAACAAAGACAAATCTGCAAAATTACGAGACAGAGTTTATTGGAGCAGGAAAATAAGCCATTCACACCACTTCCCGGTTTGCTGTGAGAGGCAAAATCATTCACAACGGTGAACCATGGCAGCTAGAGCTGCTTGAAATTACTGCTTTCTGAAGTTAAATTGCTGCTGGCATGCATGCATGGAATAAGCAAAAATATTAGTTCAGTTCTTTTAAAAGTGCAAGTTTTCTTTAGCTGTGATTTCACATTGTGCTTTTGTAAGGCCAATGGATGATCTTATTTTTTGACAGATGATACTTAAGAGCATCTCTGTTTTCTTTGGATAACTATATAATTTTCAAGAGAAAACCCCATCAGGGATGATGAAGAAATGCACTCACTCCCAACTCCAATAGCCAAAATGGCAAGAGGAGGTATGAGTCGCATCTCTTCAGCACTGAAACTGCTGCTGGTGAAAGTGTCTGATTCTTTTCCCTGACATGAACATAGATTTTGGAAAGAAATCTGCTCCTTCTGCCTCCTGGGTGAAGACGTTAATTCATCCAAGTTGTTTTATATGAAGATCCTCGTTTATATGAAGATCTCCTGACTTTCAGAGTCAGCCTATGAGTTTTAGAGGTACTCGAGGTACTAAAGGTACTTTGCAGGAGTTGAATGTAACATCTCCATAATGTATTTTTTGGCAGGTCTTATTCCTTCCTACGCATTGGTGGCAGGAGATAGGTGGTTTATTGCAACAAAAATACAGCTCCTGAAATTCAGCTACTTGGGCTGACATGGGAGCGAGCTAGGTGAGAGCAAAGTTTTAGAGCCCTAATTTAATAGAGAATAGGTGCTTCTCCAGCACAGCAGTTCCTGCCCTTCTGGCCCCTCCTGGCTGTGTTGTTCCTTGAAGTTTCATACCCTTCTCTGGCTGCCAGGGAGCAGAACCTGTTCCCTGCAACCCAAATAAAGTTTTCTTACTCCTCTCTACCAAATTTAGCCTGCATGTACATGGGCACAACATCTGACGAGACCATGTGCTGTGATGCCTCCTCATGCCAAAGCTTTCCATTTCTTCTAGTTCAGACTATCAAGGTGGGATTTATCTGCTGCAGATGTCTACGAGCATGCCTACCTCTGTGCAAATTGCTTAGATTTCCTTTGTACTTGATGGACAGCTTGTAGGATATCATCTCGCCTCAAACTGGACATCTAAAATGAGTCCTCTCAACTGTCCCCTCCGGCGCTCAGTTTTCTGCAGCCTGTGTGAAGCTGATGTATATATTGTAAATGTCCAGAATTAGCGGTGGTAGATCCCCGCGTAGGTTGTGTGCAGACAGCAGAGGGTGCTGGAGTTTTTTTTCCTTTCAATGCACCTCCAAGGTTGCAGGATCATTATAACTTAAAATCAATTGGCTTTTATTCTGATTGCTGAACACACAGAAGCCAGACAGGTACAGCAAGAGAGGAGGTACTGAACTTGAATTAAATGGACACTGTCACCTTCAAAAGTCACACCTCTGCCAAAAACTCTGTATCAACCAAATCAGTAAGTGAAAACTGAGATTATCATGATACGAATCAACAGATTTTATTTTTCTAATGAATATTTTTGCTAGGATTTTCTCTCTCTTAAAACATTTTTAGAAATTTTTTTTTCAGGAAATGGAACACAAAAGCCTCCACAGTTCTTTATTTCAGAGAAGTCAGAGTCCAGAAAACTTTGCTCTGTCAGAAATACAACTTGCAGACATTATCAACCTCCATCAAGCTGTCAATATAGACTTTTACAGATCAGAGTAATGATGTTGTCAGCTGACACCTTGCTGCCTTATAGCAACATCCAGATCTATATAACTGAAGAGCTTCACCCAGGTTCATCAATCTCATGGGCCAGGGCTGGAGGAAGGGCTCCCCTATAAATGTCAGTAGTAAGACTTTCAAGAGCAGGATTTAAAAGAAGCAAGGGTAGCAAGCCAGGCTGCCAGGCTGTAAGACTGCAGTAACTCCCTTAAGCTCAACAGAGCTTAAGTGACTTAAACTTCCCAAAGCTGAGCTTTCCCTTGTCAGGACACCGACGCACTGGCTGGTGGTAGAATAAGTCTGTAATTCAGACTTGCTCTTCAGGTCCCATCCAGGTGTGTCACGGATGAGGAGCTTGAGGGCTGTGTTTTGGGCTATATCACACGTGTTGACACACGTACTGCAGGTGGTGGTGCTGATGGCAGGGAATGGGAGCATATGTAGGGCAACAGCCACTTCACCTTCCAGTTAACACACCCCTACATCCACATGTGTTTAAAAGCACAAATTTCACACCCACAGGCTACAAGCACAACTGATGTCAGAGCCAGGATTAAAACTCAGGACTGACTGGCTTCTAGCCTATTTCTTAATCTATTAAATCACACAGTCTCTCTCCTGCTAACTCTCGCTGGTTACTGGGATTGCTTGGCAGCAGCAAGCCCAGGCTGATGTCTAATGCTGGCTCCATTACCAAGTCAGCTTGGTTGCCAGCTCAAGGGCATCCAGTCAACAAATGTCTTATTTTTGGATTCTCCCATTCTCCTGAGACCACCGCTATGAAGAATGACCTCCCTTACCTCATTCACCTTGTTTGCTGTTCCCGACCCAGATAGCGTCGTGGCTATTGCATGAGTCAATTGTCCCATGGAGTAGCGGTCTTGTTGTGATGTTTTCATTACCATTTGAACCAGAGCAGTGGCTGGCATCGGCAGGATGTTTCAGATGAACATAGAAAAGTCTATATTTTAGTCATGTTAAAACTATGGCCAAGCTAACAAAAGTCAGGAAATCCAAACTGCAGATTGATAGGTTGTCCTTGGATTGCCCTACTGTGTCTAGGCATGGGATGGCGACACACCTGGGACTGAGCATTGTGGTCCATGGGAGGTACTTCTAGTGCCTGGGCATGGTGTGATGTGCTGAGGGTGGAAGAGCAGCCACAAATACATTTAGGACTTTCATGGGTTCATTTATCTTCTTTTTAAGGTCAATCGGTTCTACTCTAACAGTCAATATTTTTTTGCTTGCAAAACATAATTTTGCAAGGATGTGTGGCTTCCTTGCATTGCAGTAGGAGTCTTCTTTTTGGATCTGAAAGTCAGGGTGGTTTCTCCACCTCTGGAAGGGTATATACGCGGTTGCCTGTGGCACATGGGTCGTTTTGCACAGCAATTTACAGAAATGCTTCCCAGTGGGTATGTACTATTTCCCTGTTGTCTTTTTCTGTAGCCAACATCACTTCTCTGTTTTGATCTTTTTTTTTTCCCTTTCTGTATGTGTTTACAAGTGAGAACCTTCTTTAGGGAATACACTATAGGAATCCAAAATCTTTCAGTTTGCCCGCAACATGAAAATTACGATGGGAGTCAAGGACTGCAGATTCTTAAGCTAAACTATAGTATTTATGAGTACTAGGAAAGCCTTGCCTATGTTTCTTATTAGAACTGGTAAAATTATTCAGATCAAGTTAATTTTCATAACTTCTGAATTTCTGGTTCTGTTCCAAAATGTAATTCTTTAAAATGTTTTTGTCTCTCCCATTACCCTTGTTAACGGGTAATTTTAATTTTCTTTTCTTTTGGCAGAGTGTTGCACATGCAACATTGGCTGTTTATAGCTTTTGCTGAGCGGGCTGACTCAGTTTTAGGGTGGAACGGCTCGACAATTTGATGCGAAAAAAATGACGTTTAAATATAAGATTGGATTTTGCAACCCGATAAGCAGCAATCCCAACTCGAGTAATCCGGGGGCCTTGCAAGCTCTCCTCCAGGCACGCCGTCGGTCCCAGCGGCTCGGCGCTATCTCTCAGGGCGGCTGGGAGTTTTACAATTGCCCTGCGACTTCCTCCTCCCTCCTCGCGAGGAGAGGATGGGAATTTGCTGAAGGTTTTTATCAGCAATATGCATCTGCCCCCATTCTCACTCAGCGGCTCTTGCCAATGAGTGGGAAAAGTCGGGCCAACGCGTAATCTGCTCCCAGCTTGCTTCCTGCCACCGTGCCCCAGGGATGGAGGAAGCAGACAAGTGGCCCTGCGTGCTCTCTCTTTGCCAGGCCCAAAAGTTCAAGAGGCTCAGGGATACAGAAGAGAATTTCTTGCTCTCTTTTGCAAGGGATATTGCATATTTAATGCTGGAATATAGTAAAAGTCTGTAAAGATGGGTTATATGGGACAAAACTCAGATGAACCTTACAATGTCAAGCTCTTTGGACACCTGCTGATTGGATTTTGGTCTGAACAGAGCCATTTGCTCTGTGCAACCTGATGTGATATTAATGTGCCATCTGAAGAGTCTTCCAGTTAAATGAGGTGTCATCTTAAGGTTTCATTTTGTACTTTTGCTCCATCTGCAGTTTGAGTGTACTTGGGGCCACCACTTGATTTATTTCTTTGTCAGTTCAAAAGGCTGTTGCATCAAGAGTTTCTCTTGTGTCTACAAAAGTTATTTCTGATGAAGTGTGGGGTGGAAGGTACATCTACTCCTGGTGCACATAATTTAAATCAGTTTGGTAGAAGCTCCTGGATATGGAAGGCCCGTATATGAGGCCAGACGGTGAGAGCACACGGAGCACGCTGGGGTCTCAGCAATCTCCCACAGCGTGCTAACAACCACCAGCGAAATGCAGAGCAGAAGCTGTGTTGTTGCAAAACACCACGAGCCCTCCAAACGCGGGCAAAAGCTGCCTTTTCACTATTTATCTGCAGCCCTTGGCACGATAGGGTCTCGATCCCCACATAAAGCCATAAGGTGCAACTCTGGTATAAACAGTAGCAACACAGCTGGTCTCTTTTGCTGGTCTATAAATGGGAAAAGGCACTACTCAAATCTGAAAAACTGTGCTGATGGGAGCAAGCATCTGTACATCTGAACATCCATGTTTGCTCAGAACTGTAGACCTTTGTTTCTCTGTTTCTTTTAAAATAATTTTTTTTTTTTCCAAAACAACATCATTGGTTAAATCTTGCTCCTATTTAAATCATGGGAGTTTTGCCATGGACTTTTATGGTGCCAGGATTTAACTCCATGTGGTTGTTTTAGCACCTGAGCTTAGGTAGGGTTCAGAAGAATGCAGCCGTGATTAGCCCAGCCTTCCTGTGTTCTATCAAGGTCTGGAGTTAACGGGGCAGTTGCAGAGCGTGGCACGTAATGCACTTCTGCATTAAATACACCCACATTATCTTACATCCCAAGCAGCCCAGATTGTCAGTAGACAATTATGGGTTTTGCTGGGTTTATTTTGATTGGCCTGCTCTCAGTTTTCCATAGTGGTACTCTATTTGTAAAAACAGATCATTAATGATAACAACAGATGACATGTGTCTGAAATATGGGGTGGATGAGGGAGTTAGTTTTTCTTCCTATTTTTTTTTTTCCCCGAGTGTCTGCACTTTGACAGCACGTTTGCCAGGCTGTCACTTGGTTGAGAGATCCACAAGATTAGGACCTCATTGTGTGAATGTTTTCACAGCACTTGTTGCTATAAAGAATCTTCACACTTTGGTGGATGAAATCTGGACTCCTAGACACAAACTGTTAAGAAGCAATCATAACAATTAGCTAATGTGTCAACAATTAGCACTTTCCATCAACCGGCATTGAGTGGAACCTTCTTCTTATCCATATGCAGACAAAAATGCAATGATGTAGTAAAGAAAAGCAGTGAAATTGGCTGCACTCGTCCCTTGCTGTAGCCAGCAAACTCCCATGGGTATTGTTTACAATGATTATTCTTCCATTATGATGTTATTGCACAGGTCAGGGGTGGTAGCTAGACTGAAAATAAGCTTTTTTTTTCTTTTCTCTCTTTTTTTTTTTTTCTTAAACTCTTGGCTGCTTTTACAAAAGTACAACAGAAACAACTGCTGTGAAAAGGTCAGCCAGTAACAGTACTTTAGTGTTTAACTGGTAAATATTTCAAAATAGTATTTCTAATATTTTACCATTTGGAAGTTTTTCAATGCATCTCCAGTCCAGCACGACTCAATCAATGTAAGATTTCCATGGTCTCCACTGGGAATTCTTTACAATGGGTACATTATAGTCCGTTACCGTATCTACCACCAGTTGGTCAAAATTTGTTTTAATATCTTTTTATATGGTATATTACTGGCAGTAATATAAAAAGCACTGTTTTCTCAAGTATTTTATGTATCTCCATATGTAAGCACTGAAGAAAACACTGAAGATAGGTCTTCTGATATGACCTTGCAGCCACTCTTACCTGTACAGTAGCTTCTTAGAAGACAATGCATTTGACTGGAAAGAAGATCAGAATCTTCTCCAAGGAAATGTCTTTTGGGAATGTTGCCTGTAATGCATGGGGTTCGTAACGGACTACTGTGAGAAGAACATAAAATACTGCTGCATCGGTGAGGGTTTCTCTGGTTAATTGTGGAGCTGGAGCCAAAGCGAAACCATCTTAAAACCTAGCAGTACAGTTTCTAAAAGTAACACACTGCTTGACTGCAAGCCAAAGCAATTGATTTAAAACAGGGCACGGTGCTCGAGCGCAGCCTCATCTGGTACAGCACCCTGGTAGCCACAGTTTGGACCATGTGTGTATGTTTAGGAATTATTTGACAGCTCAATAAACAAAGCGTTGCAGTAATCTGAACAAAAAGGTGGAGGTAGAGATGCAACTAGAAACCACGGTAATCAAAGTTTACCGATTTCTCTAAGTTCAGCATGTGCTACCTTGCTATAATGAGGGGAAAGGACGACCATGTGGTTTAGGGGTGGATGCACCATCTCCCCAACTCTTCCCAAATCTCCCTGCGATTTCGTGCAAACGTAAGACTTCAACATACCTCAGTTGCCTCCTTTTAATCCCAGTTCTTCCCCGTCCCCTCCTTCCAGCCTGGGACATTGTGATACTAAACAAATGTTTGAGATTTCTGGAGTGGCGGAGAGGGAGTATAATTACACCAAGGATTATTAATATGGGAAATATGGTCAATAAATGTGAGAGGAGTTGAGTAATGCAGGAACATTCTTTACAAATTCTTTAGTAACGGAGTAGGCAGAGTGCCACAGACAAAGAAAATCCTCTGAATTGCAAGTGTGTTCTTATGGCTTTTGCCAAGACGATGACAAAACCCGTTGTTTCTTCTCGCATTAGGACTCCTATTCAATGATATACTTAAGCATGTTCTTAAATTCCGTTGACATTTGAAAGCACTGTTGACTTTAATAGGACTTAAGCACCTGTTCATGGTTAATTGTGTACTTTCAGAGCTTTTCTTGAAGGGGAAAAAAAAAAGATGGATAGACTTAGGCATGTGCTTAAAGTTAAGCAGATGCTTAAGTGCTTTGCAGAGCTGAGGCCTTAGAACCAAGTCTAATCCCCTCTGAAGTCAGAGGATGGATTTTCCCTGGACAGTGTGCCTGGTGCAGGGGAGCAATTTGTTTAAGTGACAAAATGAAATCATGAGAAACATCTGAGGGAATTTCTTTTTTTTAAATTTTAAACAGAATTATAAAATGTAGTTGCACCCAGACTAAATGGACTGAACCAAAATCTCTTCAAACATTAACAGCTATGGGCCCAGATAATATCACTTGATAATTCTCATCGTACCCTGAAAAAAGCCTTTTTTCCACAGATAGAACACTAGATTTGCTCCTGGCCTGTGAAGGGCTGGAACCCCCAAGGGAAGGCAGTGGTCCTGCCAGGACAGCCAACTGCCCTGGGGTAAGATGGGAGAGGAGAAATGTTTGGGTTTTTTTTTCTCTGAGAAAGGGCTGCTTTGGCATAGGCAGTGATTGATGGTTCAGAAATAACAGAGCCAGGGGTGTTTTGCCTGCCCCTTATCCTGGAATTAGGCAACTAGCTTTTGGGTGATGGTGGGGTTACAGTGCCCCACTCTCCTTGAGAGCTGCCCTGGATGCCTCTTCATCTCCACTCCCTGTCTGGGAGGAGAAGACAAGGCTTCTCGCTTCCCTTCTATTGGTTCATATTTTAAGTCCCCATATCAGGGCCTGTCTTGCTGGAAGGTGATGTGTAATACTCAGTGAAGTGGATCCTGCTTGGGACTTCTAGGTAGTAGAGTAGCAAATAAAAAAAGTTGCCAAATGAACATAAAATTGTGGATCAGAATCTTACTTTGAGGTTAAAAAATAGTACCTTGGCTTTCCCTCGCCCCCCATCTACTGAGCACTGAGTGAAGCAGTGTTTATGCTTTCTTATGGTCATCATCCTGAAAGAAGAACACTATCCAAAGAGAATGATCGGAGATGTGGTGCCACTGTGAGAGTCACCGTCAAAGTGTGGACATGCCACCACTATCCTTTTGGAGAAACCAGAAGAGAGTGACTTAAATATTTCTGTGAACCTCAGCTGTCCTGCACCATGGAGGCAGGCTGATGAGCTGCAGGCTGGCCTGTAGAAACCGTGTAGTGCTTTGGTAGGAAATGGTCATGGCTGGCACAGATCTGAGGTGTTGGTCCTGCTCGGGTAGTGGAGTTGGACCTCGGAGGTGCCGCAGAGGTTATGGTGGTACACCACGCCAAGGCGAATCTGAAAACATGGGGGCCCCAGGGAGTGACCGGGTCCTCCTCCAGCGCCTTGACAGTGAGTCTTGCCATATTTGGTGGTTTTCTCAGAGCCCCATTTCCTTCAGTATTGTGATTAAGTGACAATGTCGTCTTTTATTTAAAACAAAAAAAAAGAAAAAAAAGAAGAAAAAAAAGAAAGAAGTTTCCAGCCTTTGTGGTAGCAGAGATAAGCTGGAAAATGTGAGCCTAACACATTCCCAAATAAGAAGGCAAATAATTAGAATCCAGAATGCATTTGTAACAACAACAAAAAAACTCAAACCAAAAATTAAAAAAAAATTACACTGTATTCCTTGCTGGGTGAATTCAAACAGTGGGAGTCAGCATCACTGGCTTGTTCACGGGAGGTGAGGGATGCCCGGTGCAGGTACCCTGCCCAGGACTCTTCTTGTGATTTCACTCCTTCACCATGAATCTGTGATAAAGTTAAATGCAGTTTAAGTGGTTTGGGGGGATTATGGGGCTGTGGCTGGAAGGATGGATTCCTCGCCTGGCTGTAAGGGTTTTTGAAGACGATGTACGTATGTAAGCTGGACAGGAGGAGTTTTATCCTCTCTCAGGAACCTGATAATCAGAGTGAAGTGTTTCACACGAGAGCTGCCAATTCCTGTCCACACTGTATCACAGATTAATAGGAAAATAGAAAACTTGAAAATTCTTAATTTTTCTTATTCAGCTTATTTACAAGAGGAAACATGTTCATATTGGAGAATGGCAAGCAATCCTTGCCACTGCGGAAAGGAGAGCGAAAACAAGGAGAGCCAGGTGCTCCAAATAAGAAAATGTCAGGAAGGCTCTACGTCTCCGCCGAGCAGCCTGGGCTATAAATTGTGGCAATGCCACCACTGTGACCTGGAGCCTGGGGGAAGAGAATAGTATAAAAATGATAAATCACAGCCAGAGTTCCAGAACTTAATCAGACAAAGAAAGCTGGTTCCATTATCAGACAGATTTATATAATCGCTTACTAATAACGCTGTGTCCTTCCTCTGGTTTCTTTTAGTAGACATGGGGTAAGACCCCAGATAGCAATCCTGAGGTCACATCTGTCCTGACGTCGGAAGGGGCCAGGGCTCTTCAAGCCTGACCTTCTGCATCACGCAGGCAGTAGTTTCCTTGCATTAATACCTGCTTGGACTAGAGCATCTCTCTCAGGAAAGCAGTGAATCCTGCTACTGAGCGAGCACAACATCTGGTGAACTTTCCGAACAATTATTCTTGGTTGTATTCCTCATTGCAGCGTCGCCAGCTTCCAGCCACTGCTCTCATTATACATCTGTTTACTTCAGCTCGAGATTTCTGTGATCAGATCATGGTGATCTCCTTTCCTCCTACCCTCTATGTAAGCTAAAGAAACTGTTCCCCACGCTTTCCATTACAAAGGCACGCTTTCTGATCCGTTCATCATTTTTACTGCTCTTCTTTCAAATCCTCTCAAATATTTCACACTCTTTCTCCAAGTGGAGGTGCCAGACCTCATGGCAGTTTTCCAGGAGTGTTTGTGTCAGTGCCATCACAATGGCATCACTACTGTGTCACTGGCAGGTCTGTCTCCTGCTGCCCATCCTTCAGGGAAGCCCAAGTCCTCTGCTGCCTTGGTGTCTTCCCCACTTACAAGTCCTCAATTCTTGAATTTTCTGCACACTGTGCTGAATATGTCGGGTGTTTCTTCCTTGTCGTTGGTTAAAAATTCTGATTGTGGTAATGCCAGAAAATGATTCTTGTAGGAGTCTTGGGAAATTATAGTTACTTGATGATGATTTCCTATTTGCAGTTGCATTTAAACTTGTCTTTCAGTTCTGTGTATTTTGTATCATTGTATTTGATTCCGTTATCAGATAAAATATAATCACTTACTAGTGAAAGACTTCTCTATATGTCAGTCTCTAAAATACTATCCAGGGATTTATACTGTAAGATAAATTCATAACTATTATCTAGCTAAATATTTTGAATAGTCCAAGTATATTATGTGACCAGAACTACCTTTGTCAGGTAAAATTCTGATCACATAAAAAAATTTTTCATTCATTTTGATAGGTTCTATAAATACATATCAATTACCATTAACCATAAATATATTACTTTAATTCTTAAGGAAGAAAACCCTGTTGGTTAAGGAAATAACTGTAATGTAATTTGTCTGCTCTGACACTGGGTCGATCTGTGGCCCGTCGCAGGTACCAGAACCAGGCTGGGTTTCCTGCAGTCCTCTGAAACTGGCACTTTCTTCTTAGAAATCCACATTCACAATTCAGGGAATGTCTCCTTCAGCTGCCTTAAAACTCTTGCATGCCAATTGTTTGGATAAGTTAATATAAAAAAATCTGGCTTTCATAGCTACAATTTAATTCCCTTCTGGGTTATTTCGAGATTGGGTCACCACTGAGTATATGTGTGATGTGACATTTTCCCCCAAATATTTCGTAGAAATGTCTGTTTGAGCACTTCTTGCTTTTGTACCTTATTTTTAACAATTAACTAGTGCCATAATTCAGATCACTTCTGTTCCTACTGAACTTGAGTTTTTCTTATGTCGTTATTTTCCTCTGGCAAATTTCTGTAATTTATAGCTTCAAATTAACATTTATGACTGTTAGCTTCCCTCTTTTCTATTATATTTATATCAGCTCCCACTTCCCCTCTAAGTGACACTGTTTTATAGGTTTTCTGGTTTTTTATTTTCGTGGCAACTTACTTTCTCAGCTACAGAATAAAGCCTTGTAAACATCTTGTAAAATGTTAGCCGATCCCATGTTAGCATCATTCCCATACTTCTGTTGAATTTCTCCTTTTCCAGTGAAAGTTTTGACAATTGTTTTCAGCTTTGTAAAACCATCCCTTAGAGCAGGAAATGTATTTGTAACTGGTGGGGCTTTTGTTCTTATTACACATAATGAATGCAATTAATGTGATTTCATGAGAACTGGGTGTCACCAGCATACTGCTGTAATCCAGGTTTCTCTATTTATCATTGCAGTGTGTGAATCCCAGTTGGGATTATACTTTCCTGAACCCCCATATTACTTTCTAAATAAACTGGGGATTCTCTGAATGCGTATTTTGTTGCTGAGACCCACGTAGTCAGTCATGGTAAGATCATATCCTTCTACCAGCTCTGTATTTGTTTACGCAAAACCACCGCTACAAAAAGATCAGCGTGTTGGGAGACGTCTCTGCACCATCTTCTTTTTCCTTGGGGGGAAAGAAAACCAACGGGGGGGCAATGTGTGCCCCTGCGCTGTGAAGCGTGCTGTCCAGACACCTGTACATAACGTGAAGTTAAATAGGGGAAATAATAGGGAAACCATTTCTGTTGTCATTTCCATTTGGATCATCCTCATCATCACGTTTCAGGGTGACAGGTACAGAAATAATGTGTGAAAGTCTCTTTATATGGTGTGTTTTGAAGGGCTGCATCTGTGTTCACGTAGTCGGTCTGAAATAGGCATAAGAGAAGGGTTTGAATTATTTGTGTGTGTCTATGTGTGCAAGTGTATGCCTAGATCTACAGAAAATTAAATTATGCTTTAGTGCCAAATACATTTGAGTGGACTGGGAAAGACTCTTGGGAAGATGCTGGGTCTTTCTGCTATGATATTTTCTGGTAATTAAACAGTTCTCTATTTTATAATAGTTAATGAAAATGAGAGTGGTTGGAAGGGTTATTTCTGTCTGTTACTATTAGATTCTCCAGATTTGCTGACCCTGAATAATTAAATGTTTTTGATCACTCCGTTTATATTGCCCAGAACTGAAGTAATTCTGATCCTTCAGCAAACTGGAAGCACAGCATGGAACATACTGAAAGGCGCCAAAAGATGAAACATTTCAGTTTTGTGGTTCACATCTGTCTGTCCTGAGACCAGGAGACCATTATAATACACTTAGAGCATTTAAAAGCTCCTCAAGGTTGAAAGCCCCGATTAGGGCAGTATCTGTTCACGTGTGGAAGTCCTGCCTGTGCCAAACCTGGGAGCAAGGAGCCCTCGGGTCCAGTTTCTATGGGAAAAGATGTTAATAACATTGGGTGGTGGGGGGAAAATAAGAGGAAAATGTAATCAAGGAGACCCTGCCACTGAAGTGAAAACAGCAAAGTACACATCCATCAGTTTGTTCTGTTTTTACAGAGAGTATAAAATATTTAAACTGAAGCCATTAATCATCCTGCTCCTCCGTTCTAATCCATGGGAACCACAGGAGGTCACCAAATATGCATTTAATATAAAAGAATGAAAAATATTGGAGGGAAAAATAATGTAGTCTAAGAGCTAGAAATGAAAAGAGCGAAAAAATTTCAAGCAGAAATTTTGCTAAAAATGAAAATATTGTTTTCATAATGTTCTGTTGGAAAATCATTCCATTTTGAGCAGCAATTCAAAATACATTTAGAATTAGTTAAGAATTAGTTAAAAAAGTACCTAAGATGGAAATTGGTTTTATTTCTTGATTTTTTTTTTATTTCTTTTTTTTTAAGATACTGCTGGGTAGGAGCATTCTCTATTTTGTGTGTGTTGATAAAATCCCAACATTGCTCATGGAAAGCAGATGCTTCTTGCAGAAGCCATTGCCAGGTTCACATTCCAGGTTTCCGTCAGGTAATTTTGATGGATGTTTTAAACCCCTCACGCCGTTGGGGTTCGTGCCCTAGGCTGATACCACCCCCCAGTTTCAATACCTAAAGGTGAGAGAGGAGTGAGAGGGGATGCCTTTCCCTACCTTCACTGGATGCCTTGGGTGTGGGCATGGAGAGGAAAGCCAAGGACTCTGGCTAAGCTGCATCGCTGCGATTTATTTAACACTGTTTGAGTTTCCTGGAGTAAGCCTGGGTATTTATTAATTAATTTATTTACTGGTACTACGGTGGTGCCTGGAGTCAGAGCTGGGAGGAGATACCTCAGTGCAGGGAGGTGAGGGATGGCAGAAGCAGACCCGCTGCCCAGCCAAGGACTGGAAGGAGCAAATATTTCCATTATCCAGGGGTGGTATCCTATGCCTGCTATAAAAGCTAACGAGAGCAGGCGTGCAAAGCGAGAGCACAGAGCGCTGCTGTGCCTTGTGCCGCCCGGGAACGCGGGGAGAGACAGCAACACGCGGCAGAACTATGGGTTTCCAAAACCTGCATTCAGCTTGGCACAATACAGCCACTGTAGAAGAAGACATTAGGAACAAAAAATAAAGCTTGAAGCTTCAAGAACAGGCTGCCAGAATTATTAAGAAAAACATCAAAATGATGCCATTAAAAACAGATGGGGATTCTATAAAGTATTGAAAAGAAAATGTTTAATTATGAGCCTTATGCAAAACCCATCAAAGTTGGATTAATATTATAGTGCTGTTGCTGTAGAGGGTTTAAGTAGTCCGTGGTGGAACATTAATCTTTCACTCCTTTAAAAATAATGTTTTCCTTTTGTTGATGACAAATTCCATCTCTTCACTGTTGAAATCATATATCCAGATTAATAGCATCTAACATAATGAAATCAAAAGGCACAGGTAATATGGATTAGTTTAGAAAACAACAACAACGAGGGGGAAAAAAAAGACCCAAGGGGAAAAAAAACTTCACTGGATGAGTGCTTTTGTTAACATCACTGGTTTTTTTCCCTGTTGTTAAAAGATGAGGGTGTAGTCTCTGTTCATAGGTATTCCTGTCTGTCTGGGATATCACGTTGGGGCTGTATATCTATAGCATTTCTAAAAGCGTGTGAAATAGCGAATGCTTTACAATTTTTGGGGGTTGGGGGAGTCTCGTCTGTCTTGAGTTTCTGGAAGATTGCCCATGGCTGTGCAATCCGAACACCTCTGGCAAGAAGTGCTGCCCCGAATCTGCCTCTCCCAGCTCAGCTGGCTGGAACAGCTAGAAAGAGTTTCTGGGATTTTAGTTAATAAAAATATCTGAAGTGTGGAGTTGCCGGTGCAGGGAGGGTTATTTTGGGAAAGCCGGGCTGCAGGGCTGTTTTTCCCACCTCCCCTCGCTATGGCATTGTGCCGTCCCCTCCGTCGATGAGGAGTTCTACCTGTGCTGTTTAGCACTCAGCTGCTTTATACAATGAACCATATGGTCAAAAACCTGTATGCTGTATTGACTTAATACAACAGCAACAATTTCCCTTCTTCCTTTCCACCCCCCCCCCCCCCCCCAAAGAAAAAAAATAAATCTGCGCTATATTGAATCACCAGCTACACCAAAAGCAGGCTCTTATTTTAGCAAAAATATCAACACTGACTGCCAAGGTAGATTTAAGATATTCATTACAAAATATTTTGTCCTGGGCGTTAAGAATAATGCACTTTCAGTACAAAGAAATGGTTATTCTGAACACTGGACATTTTTTTAGTTATTTACAATAGGTTTCAAGATTTAGAATTACCATGAAAGATTTACTTATATTGCAGTTCATGTAAAATTTAAAATCAATAAAGTAAATAAATTTAGCTTGTCTGCTTGAATCGATTTCCTCCTATGCTAACGCAGCCCTGTAATACTGTACTTTCTTATCTCCGATGTCATCCTCTAGTGATAGTTTCAGGGTTGCAATCCTGCTATGTTATCATGTCCTTTGCGACATAGTGTGCCTCTGAGTCGTCCGTGACTTCAATATTTCAAACCTGGGTTATGAACGCCACCTCCCCCCGAACGGGGAGCCGCTGGCAGCTGGGAGCCAGGCTCCCTCCCAGCGCCGTGCTCTCGCAGCCGGCGGATGAGGGAGAGTGGAGGTGGCCCCTGGGTAAATGGAGAAAGGGAAATGCTGCTGGGCTCCAGCGCTGTGGATACATGCATGGAAAAGAGCTGAGAGGTCCTTTGGCAGGGCTTCCTCACCGGAGAGGGAAGAGGGATTACCCCTTGTTTTTCCCACTTTTTCCAAAGATGCCAGTCTATGGCTTGGGACCAAATAGAACTTTTTTTTTTCTTTTTTTTTTTTTTTTAAAAATTTGTAGTATTGAAATGATGATGAAAAGCAAATGTGCTCATCCAGCTGTTGCGTTGGTATGTTCCTCAGCATGAGAGATGGGGCAATCGCAGTGTGCACTGAAAGAGGAGAGACCCCCTGTGATGGTCATTGAAAATGTTACCCGAAAACATCGTAGAGGGCTACCGGTATCCTTTGGCACAAATAATAAATCCTTTAGTTGTTCCCAATCTGTAACGTAAAATTGCATTCTTGATGTTTTCTGGATCTATGACATGACTGGTAAAGGCTGTATTGCATTGACAGGTTTGGCTTTCTGATTAAAAAGGGATTCTCTTTTGCTGAATGGAGGACAGTGGTTTTATTTTAAAAGTTCAGTGATTTAAAGTTTGGTCCTGTTCTGCATTGGAACAACCCAAAACTTTGCAAACAGGTTTGTAAAATTGAATTACGTGGCAATGACAGCGTCCACACCTGAGCACTGTTTTCAATTCTGTTTCTCTGATTAGAAGTAACTAGAGGGTCATGGATTTCAGAGACCCTTACCTAAAAAAAGCAGTCAAAACAGATACACCTTTGGAAGATGCCCTGGCATGAATGAAATGCCACGATGGAGGAAAACATGTGGTCAGAAATGTTGCAGCCAGCTCCAGGTTTAACCCTTTGCAGCCTCATTAGCGTTCCCAGTGGAAGCGCAGATGATAACGTAAGCCGTGGACCTACCTTGCAATGCCGTCAAGAAGTTTGCCCAGCAGCCTAGACACAGCTGCACCATTCAAAGGATTTGGAGGAAAATAATCCTTGCAACAATAATAACCTAAAACTGATGAACTTTAAAAATATTGGATTTGTTTATTAAAAAAGGAAACACATAAATATAAATGCTTTGATTCTGGGTCTGGCGAAAGAGTAACTGTTTTTATAGCCAAGCAAACACTGTTCTTTTAAGGCAGTACTCTGGTTTCACATGAAGTGAAATGTTCCTTTTTTATTACTTGCAAAAGAAAAGAAAATATCAACCCCGTCTGTCAGCATTGCTTTCGAGTTTAAGACGGAGCACCCTTCCGGAAGCTGCGAGGAAGATGTCTATAAAATGTTAGGCAGACTTTAAAGGAAAACAAAAAATAACAGGGAGAACAAAAAACCGAAAAAGAGAGGGCATAGTGATATAATAACAATAATAAAAAGGGGGCAGATCTCTTTCTGGTTTATGTTAGGATAAATTCAACTGAAACCAGTTATGTTGTGCTGCACTTACACCAGCGCAGCAGCAAAAGGTTTATGTATGTCCAAAGCTCATGAATTTGAGCAAATAAATACAAGCTATGTAATCAGTTATATTTGTTTTCTGACTCATGTCTGGTGTATGGAGGCGAAGAGGCTCCGGTTAGAGGAGCAGAGTTGACCTTCAGGCCGGAGCTGACGGTGAAACTGGAGCATTAAGTTATATAAAGTTGCAGGATCGCCGTTTCGGCTCTGGAGCTGCTGGCAGCTCTCGCAGGTGATTTTGAGCACAATGTTATTCTAGCCCAAATACAATTCATATACCGTGTTGGGTCAGCCTTAGTGAAAACAAGATGTGCTGGACTGGGTCTGTGCAGTAATGACCAGGTTTTCCCAGATGCAGAGTCGTACAACTCCTGAGGCTGTTTCTCACTGGAAAACTTGGCCAAGATGTAGGGAATTGGGCTAATTAAGAAGATGTTAAACACAGCTCTGCAGTAACAGCAGCTGACTGGCACGTTGGCTGGAACAAGAGGCAGACTGAGCCCGACTGTCACGAAGCTGAGAAAGGAAGAGCCTGTCGCTTTGTTAACTGCAAAATTGTGTTTGATTGCGTTAGCGAGGCTCTCCCAGAGCAACGCAGCCCAGTTTTCTGGGGAAGGCAGAGCGGGTGCCTGCGGGGGGAACACCGTGCTCCGAAGGTCACCCGGGCATTCATTTTATCCCCTTGGTTTTTTGATAAACAGAGTTACGTTGTCAGAAATGAGTAGCGTTTGTTAGTCTCCTGAGCACCTATAGATAGGCTTGGACCGAGTGCTTAATTTTAAAACTACTAAACATCAAGCCAAGAGACTCGCTGTCCTGTTCTGCACTGCTGAAAAACAGAGTGCTTCTCCTGGCGCCGAGATAAGGGGAAAGAAAATGTCTTTAGTCACCCGTTTAGAAATGGTTCAGAAACGCTAGCCCGAACTTTTGAGATCTTTTTCCTTTCTACTTTGCCTCTTTAGTATATAGATAAATAATTAATCTCATACAGTGCCGTTTTTAATTCTGTTATCTACTTGATTTTTCGCTGAGGATGTAAGCTGTGTCCCTGCATGGGGTGACTGAGGTTTATTTCAGCACCCAAGAAGTGGGGATGCTCTGCTGCTTTGCGGGAAAAGCTCGATCCATGCAAAGCAGAAACGTTCAGGACCAGCCAGGAATGTTTCTGAGCATATGTAATCAGCGGTGAGCTCGCAGACTTTATTTAAACCTTCAACTTTCTGCACTTAGATCGTCAAATATTTTAAGCCTTTCCACCAAGCCATGTCTTCCACTCCTCTTCTTTTTAATTTTGTAGAATTGCATTTTGAATTTCCTGTCACTGAATGTAATTGTTAGGATTAGAGGGATTGTACTGACTTTGGGTTGGGTTGCATTTCTGTTATACTCAGTCCCTGGCTATAAACCTTTTCAGGTGAGATACTGGATTTTTACCACAGATGGTTAGCAATTAGTATGTGAATAAGAGATACCCTTTTGTCTTTGGTTTTGTCATCTATTTATAGAAGTAAAGGCTTAAACTGTTTCTGTTCAAGTAGTACTTTGGGTAACTGAGGGCACTTCAAAACTGCACTGCGGTCCCAAAGGAGTCATGGCTGTGGCTCTGTGCTGGGCAGGGTAAGTTTTGCTGTTACCTTGCATTTACATTTTTCACCAAGAGCAATCAAATCTGATCCCAAAATCAAAAGTTTTTTTTTTTTTTTTTTTTTTTTTTAAGTAGTGAAAACAGGTAAGGCCGTCTCCTCCCTTGGGCAGGCAGGGACACTTTCATCAGAGATGTTTTCCTGTGCAGACTGAGGATGCTGGGCTTGGTGCCCGATGCTCGGCATGGTGCCTTTAACTCAGCCACCACCACAGCGACTTCTGCCCGTCATTTCACAGAGTTCACGACCGTAATGCCGCAGAAATATGAAGCTATGATGCCAGTCACCATTTACTGACTACTACCGTGTGGTTAATCCGGTATTTCCTCTGAGAGGGGTGATACGATAACAGACTGGGGTTTTAATTTTAATGGCTATTAATGTGTGGTCCTGTGTGGTTTGGGGTGCGTTAATTAGGATATAGGAATCATTGAAAACAGATAAAGGGATGGGTCAGGCTGACAGCTCCTATCTTATTAACTTTGTCATATCAAGTATTTATATTGGTCCAGCTGCTGGGCTCACGTATGCACTCTTACACCTTGAGTTGTAGATGAGATTGAATTCTTGTCTGTGCTCATCTTTCTCAAGATGGAGAAAGAAGATACCAGAGGGGGGACATTATGTCAAATGAGCAACCTTGGCTTACAGAGATGCCTGGTTTCCTTGCTCCTATACACACAAACACAGCTGTAAATGTCAAATTCTCCCAGTGTTTTACACTTTGGGTCTTATCCTCACTGAAGAGCAAGAAATTGCAGCAAACAAAGTATTTGTGCAAACCATGAAAATGTAAGGTAGGATCCTAGCCCTGGTTAATTTAATTGTGTACCTAGAAAGCCACAAAGCTTCCCACAAAAAAATCTTCCCTCCTGGTGCCAAAGAGAGTGTGAGAGCCCATATCTATCATGCAAAGAAAATATGAAAGGATACAGCAGGGGGACATACAGATTTGGGGCAAGCTTGGTTTGACCCTGCTCAACCCTTGTTTCCCTATGGCTGGAGGAGGCACGAAGGATGTCCCCATCCCTGCCACGTGCTCCGGGAAGCAGGATGGAGGGTCTTAGTGATCTCTGTGGGCAAAACGGCAGGATTTATTTTCCAAGTGGCAGTTTCTACCCTTATAACACAGAGTTTGAGACAAGCAAATAGATTTAGAAGGTTTTTGGTTTTTTTCAATTATTATTTTGGTCAATTTATTGGGCAGCCTCAGCTGCTGCCATTTCAGGTTAACGATGGCTGTTTTCTGTCCTCCCTTTGTACGTGTACATGCAAGTCCTGCGTGATCCTGGGTACGAGTGCATCCCTCAGCGCCACCGAGCTCTTCTTGGGCTGAGGAGATGGAGCTTAGGCACTTCACATGGCCCTGGTGTGCATTCTTCTGCACTATCTCCGAAATCAACCCCGTGCAGCCTCCTCCTCCTCCTCCTCGTTTATCAGCCAGAGCACACAGACAGATAACATCCTCGTGACGTGGCCCTGACCTTTGTCAACCTTTGTTAAGGCTCCATCTGAAGTCCGGCCGAGTGTTTGTAAACAGGATGTAATTAAGGCTGGGAACTGACAGCGCCTGATGGGAGGACAATGCGGAGCTGGCGGGACCCGGGCTGTCAGATGTCCGCCCGCATTGTGCTGCCGGTGCCGTCGCGGTAATTGGTGTCCTCTGGCCGAAGGAAGTGCACTCAACTCGGATTAATCTGCCGCGGTGCGGAGGCCATCCCCGCGAGCGCAAGTGTTTCCTCCGATAAACCCCTCCGGCCCCTCGGAGTGGGGCGGAGAGAGCCAGGAGAAAGCTGTGAAAGTCGAGACCGTGGTGACAGGTGCCCACCGAAAACTGGGAACAGGAAAGGTGTGGGGGGAGAAAAAACAGCGAAGACAAGATGTCTTCGCAGCTCGCCTTATCGGCCGGGTGAGCGGGAGAGGTCGCGGGCTTATCGTGTTTTGGGGCAGCCGGAGTGAGCCCAGGAGGATGAGCATGCAGAAGGGCTGGAAATAAACGCCGACTGCGGGGCAGGGCTGGCTGGGGGCTGCGGGAACAGGCACCCGTGGCAGGGTTGGAGCAAGAGTTTAGTCCCAGATTTGGCCCTGGACGAAGTTTAAAATACATGTAAATATCTATACATACATATACATGTATGTGCATAAGTATAAAGCATGTATATATGTGCACATACATGTACACACACAAATATATATGAAAACTAAAACTCATAATTCAAGCAAAAATGTTTTTTCTAGGTTTTTTGTTTAGTGTGGGGTTTTTTTGTTTGTTTGTTTGTTTTTTTTTTTAAAATATCCTGATCAGGTTTTACAACTCATTTTGTAGCCCTAAACTGGTGCATGAATAACAGAGTAGAGCTGACTGAAAGTAAGACTGAAACCGAGTATCCCATTTTGTTTGTCCACTGCTGAAGTTTGACTTTAAAACCTTTTTATTTTTCATTACCTAAAAAACCCAATTATCTTTCAAAGTATATACCTTGTACTTCGTATTTTTACAGACTGACAGATGTCTGTCGATGTTAACCTTAAAGTTAGGTAAATATTCATGGGTGCACACTAATTTAAGAAAATGTATAGTATTCTCACTTTTTTGGCATACATGTGTCTAAAAACGTTATCGTATTTTTTTCTTGTAGATTTTAAGTTATATCATCAGCTTAAGGATTGTACTGATCGCACTAATACTTCAGCCTTATCCACAGATTTTAATGCAACACACTGGATTCCATATTCATTAGGAATTTCAAAATTGCCATTTTAATATGAGAAATGAAGAGGTGCTCAGGAACGTGAATCAGTGAATATATGAAAAAGCATACGACAAGGTCTGTCTTAAATATATAGAGCAGATGCTTTGGAAAGTCAAATAACACTATGGCAGTTTCCCAAGATCACATCCTTCACAGCATCCAAGCGCAGGCCATTCATTGAACATTTTAAACCCTGTAATTTAGGGCTGGAGGAGCCAGATCACATTGCTATTGAAATCACTAGTCAAATTCTTGTTCTACTTTGCTCCGAGGAGAGGTGAGCAATAGAAGGGGGATTCCCAATACCCCCAGCCCAAGAGCTCCGCTGTGTCGGAAGGAAGGCGAGAAGGTGGCCACTGCGTTGGGAGCGGCTGCATGTCCAAATGACAGCGACTTTCAGGGAAACTAGGAGAAAAAAGGGCTCTGGTAACTTTTTCCCACAGTTTTGGGTCTGCCCAAGAAGGAAGTCTTAAAAATAAAAGAAGCACTAACCCAAAATCCACCTGTTCACAGGGGAGAGAAGCAATTCCCAGCAGGCTACAAAAAGACTAAAAAAAAAAAAAATATATATTTAGATCTCTGTGTGTGTAGGTAAGAAGATGAATGAATATTTTTTTCCTCAATATGAAAAATATTCTTTGGCAGCCTTGAGAGTCATAGTTTATTCAACTCAGAAATACGTCTTAAAGTTCAAACCAAAGTTGACCAATACTCCAAAGCTGCTTATAGCTGCAGATAGCGACATTTGCTTCCAGATGTTAATGGGAACAAGGCAGAAAAGAACAATAATGCCTAGAGCCCGTTGAATGGAAATGCCTTTTTTCCTATATTAGATCGTACATAGTTGTCAGACATCCATATCCCCGTGCTAGTAAGACAGGCAGGGAGCACGGCGGTGTTAGAAGGTTTGCCAGGTTTGGTTTTATGTACATGTGTGTCTCGTCTGCAGAGCGCAATATGAAGCAGAGCCCTTCACTCAACAGGAGCAAATAAATACAAGAAAGCAAAGGGCTAAGTACAACGCCTTTGGGAGCGGAATAGGGCAGGAGAGAAGGGAAGGATGGACGAAAACCGCTGGGAGACGCAAACTGGCTCATGGCTAGAGAGAGATGAGGCAAACCAGGGCATAAATGGTTCCACTTAACCTACCTAACCTGCACAACTAAGTAAACCATTACTGCAACATATAGCGGGGTTTCCCTTAAAGACAACTGTCATTAGATGGAAGAGTTAAAGACAGAAAGATTTGAAAGAATTAACTTTGATGTTTGATAATATTTTTGCCATGTAAATACAGGCGCCAAAGGAAAAGGAACAAAATACCCAATACGATGAATAGACGGGGTTTTTTTGGGGAGGAGGTGGGTTGCTGGTTTTTTTTTTGGTAGGTAAATAATTTTCTTTTTAAATGAAATTCTGTTTGACTGCATGAAATATGAACAGTAATTAAATGCACAGTCTGTGGGCCTTCCATACTTTAAAGCTCTTTCTTAAAAAAAAACCCCAACACAACTGCTCACCTCAGACAGGCCAATTACCCAAGAATGATGGAGTCAAGAGGAAAGTAGCTAAATTTCTTTACTTGAATGATCACAACCACAAGCCAGTGATTAGTCCCTGCAGCACCAGCGGGGATGTGGTGGGGACACTCACATTGGAAGACTTCAAATAGTCATTTCCTTGGTTAAAATAAAATCTGACTGCACTAAATAGACAGTTTTTAATCTCAATTGGACATCTGAAGATTTCTCAAGCTGTTGTTGGCTGCAGCAGAAACAAATTTTTCTGCTTTGTTGATTAAACCAGTGGTCTCCACCATTGCTTATCGGCCTGCGACGAGCTGTTCTTTTTAATTAAAAGTGAGCCACCACGAGAGAGCAATTAACAGCTAGTAATTACTGTGCTCTTCAGAACTGCAACATTTTGCCTTTCATTCCAATTATATAATGGACAAGTGGCTTTTTGATCTTCAAATTAGTGAGCTCTTGTACTATTTGTTTTGAGGCAGATTTGGAAGGTTAATGATGGCCTGTGGTGGCACTCTTTCCACTGACTGATGTAAGACAAGAAAAAAAGGGGAAGGAAACAGGAATAGTCTATCAAGAAATGCAAATGCTGCCTTCATGATAATGAACAGGAGAAACACAGGCAACTTAATATGCAGGTTATTTAATTCAAACCAAATAAGCGCTCGTTTTGGTGCTAGTCCGTGCTATGGAATTCTTTTTTCTTTTTTTTTTTTAATAAAAAAAGTTTAATTAAGCATTTCAATATAGATTCTTTAGAGAGTGACACATAATGTTTAACTGTTTGATACTTAATTGTGTTTGCCTTTGATTGTGGCACCTATAGTTAAATGTTGTACAACAGTACTGAGGCATTGAACTGTCCCTTAGGACATGCGATTCATTGACTTTGTCTAAAATCTTTTAAGTAATAAGTCTTAATATATTTAATGGCCGCTGTGCCCTTTGAGTACAAGGACCATTTACATCACAAACAGTTGTCTAATTTTAATTAATATTGATTTGCATCTCTTAGATAGAAACTATAATTGTTGCTGTTGCTTATGGCTCCGTAATAATCCTAGAGGACAGACATGTTGAATACGTTGTGTATATAGGAGTGTGTGTTTTAAAGAAAAGATCAATAATGCTGTTATTAGGGCAGATCTCTGCTCTTTTGATTGGAGCTGCTGCAATCGGCTAAGCGGTGCTATGCTGACTTACACTGGTGGTGGACTTTGCATGTGATTTTTTAAACTGTTGCCCTGGTATTACTTTTTTTGTGTACGAATACAGATAAGGTTTGCTCTAGTCTCAGCTACCCTGATTTTTTGGAAGTCAGCAGCTGCAGTACTCTGATACCTCCTGAGTAGATTAAGAATTTGGCACTTCACTTTTGCTGTGCATGTCTGGATTATGCATATCTGCACATCTTAACAAAACCATGGACCCCATTTAACAGACGAATTACAGACATTGTGAAAAAAAGTAGGTATCTTCAGTGTGATGAATAAAACATAAAACTCATTCTATGGGTAGCTGAAACAAGGAGATCTGTGTTTAAATTTCTCTACATTCATTGATTTAGCTATTCCTTCACTAAACACGCTCATTAATTACACAAATAACTGTAGGCATGGTAGAACATAGATAGACCTTTTCTTTTGGGCTGTTAAAGCTTTAGTCTCGCAGTTGTTCCTGTAGGAGAGAAATGTACTGTTGATTTCCTTGGAGGCAGAATCAGGTTCGTATTGCCCAACAGATGCTGAAAAAACAGTATAAAAACCAGGTTCTTAAAAGTGTTTGGATCACATTTTCAAGTGTCCACCTAAACCCTGAGCTGTAGTATGATACTTTAATTATGATTTTGAAAAAAGGCTCTGCAACCAGTGTGCCAAGCTGGTTACATGGCTTACGGTCTGGTGGATGACTGCAAGCTGAGCTCTTGAAAATGTACATGGAGAGTCTCTTCCCAGATCCTGAATCGGGCAAAGCTTCCACTGAAAAAATTTTGGCTTCTGAAGAATTCAGGACTGAACTCACACGCAGGGCTTGGGAGGTGAAAGGAGTTGGAGAGTAGGAAATAAAGAGGCTGAATAAGAATATGTCAAGTAGGAATAGGGACAATATACATACACACAATTTGAAAAAAAATATTTAAGGTGCTTGAAAGTTTAAGTCTCTTTACAGGAAACTGTTTTGCTATGTGGGACAAATGTTGACTTTTCAATTATAGGTTTGTTAAGGATCATGGACTGTTTTGGTTCACTGTCTAGAGTATTCCTCCCAAGTGGTTCCGAGTTTGAAGATAAATGAGTGCTCTTTGTTCTGAACAGTATGCAACCCATTGCAGTAATGCTTTCCATGGGCCGAGATGTCACAAATGTGATCTTCATCTGTATTTCAGGAATGTGAAGAAAGTATGAGGGTTGCATTTTCCATTCTGTCTCATTCAAATAGTCATTTAAAGTGATTCGTTGTAGCTCTCCTTTGTTTTTTTAATTCGCAACATGCTGGGGTTTCTTTCGGAGATGTGTGGGGAAGGCTAAGATGAGCACTATCTCTGAGCCACTGAAGTGAACTGGGGTCATGCTGGGGAAAATGAATAGAAGGGAGTAAAGACTCAAACCCTGAAAATTTAGGAAGATGGTGTTGGGAGAAGGACAGAGAGCAGAACACCCCTGAAGTGGACTTTCTGGAGACGTACACCAAAAGCCTTCTACATATTTCCTTTGATTTCAGCAAGCCAACCCATTCCTTGTGTCCCAGCATACCTAGGAGAGGTGGGATGTATGCACTTCCAGGAACACCCATAACAAGTAACTGCTCCTATGGAGAAGGTTACCTCTCTTATTTCCTAACCTGAGGGTGGTTACTTTCTGTATATGTACACATGGGTAATTAGTAATTTTCAATGACTATTGCTGGTTGATTTTTCTGCACCCAAGACCAAGTTACCATTCTCTGGTAACTTTGCCTATTGTTTAATTTGTCACCTGCAGTATGCCACTGGCCTGATATAGTTTCATATCTAATAACATCCTGAGGGGATTGACGAACATGTAGGTAAAAGGAATTGGCAAAATCATTGAGACAATTGCTGTGGCTTCATCTTAGACAGTTGTAATATCTAATTCAACACAAATACGAACTTGACTGTGGCCACTTGCACATAAGCCCACAGGGCAGAGGGACCTATGTTAAACGCTGCCAGATCTGGATGACCCCCAATGTGCACAGACATAATTGCCTACGCAGGGTGCAAGGCAATGGAAAACCAAACCTGAAACACAGGTGTGCTTAGGTGCCACGTTAAGTAGGAACAAATGGGACAAAGCTTTCATCACTGGCAGTGGTGCTCTTCACTGCGGCGAAAGGCTCTGAGGATTTCTGAATCGTGGTTATTAGTGTCAAAGCCATTCATTTTGTAAAACCGGGCAATGCTATCCAGCCCCTTGCCTTGCTTGTGAAATGGCCTTGGATCCTCAGCCTGACTTCAGCCCAGCTTATCCTGATGGATATCAGCGTGAGAGGGGGATCCAGGCATTTTCTTCAACTATTGCAAACCCTCCAGCATATATCTACATCTTGGAAGCTGAAAGCAAGCCGTGGCAGCAGCGCTTGCCGTGCGGTTCACCTCCTTAAACAATATATTCTCTTGATCTGCACACATATGGTAACTCCTGTTAATGGGAGTTACACATGCTGGGTAAGAGGAGACTAAACCTTTCCTACATTTTTACTAGTGAAATACTGGAAATGGGATGACGGCAGCCAACTAGATTGTGAGGACTCTTGTCAGAAATATGATTAGGAATTTGTTTCCATGTAGCTCATACCGTAACAGACATAAGCCTCGAGCCAGAGACAAATAGTAGTTAATATCTAGAGAAGGCAAAGTGTTCTCTGAGATGTTTAAATGAGAATTCCAGAGCAAGATGAAAATTGGCCTCTTAGGGAATAACATTTTCTTTTTCTTCATAACTGCGGATAAAAATTCCAAATAGATCATCAGTATGTATATTAAGGGGAGATCACATTCCTGTGATATTGTTGGAAAATTCAGTAGCAATGTATTTTTCATTTTTTTAATTTTTTTTCCTCCCTGCAAATTTTTTCTTGGATTTTTGCCATATAATGCAATAAAACGCACCCATGAGATACAGGAAATTTAAAGTCTGTTGGTGTTCATTACATTACACAGAGTCATACAGAATTTAAGGTCCTATATGTTAGCCTGCTTCTGAATCAACACAGGCAAGTACATCCAGGGTAGAAGAAGCAAAACCCTGGATGCCTCTGCTGTAGCTGGAAATATGAGAATAAGTCTTCTGGACGTGTATTTATTTTGGAGTCTCAGAAAAACCCAATAGTAGCACTACTGCTTTATGTGAGGCCTGGAGTGAAAGAATATATATATATTTTCACCAAAAAAAAAAAAAAAAAAGGTGTGATCAATTCAACTTTCATCTTTTCTGCCTTGTCCTGTGCTGCTGTCACATCTCATAGGCTGAGCAGAGCAAGGCTCCGTGAGGGGCTTGAAGAGAATTGGGGTACAAATCACTCTATTGTTAAAGAAGGAAGTAATACAACTTTAAATTATAAATTGCAATCTGTAGATTTTAGTGAGAAGAGCTCTACTCGAGTTCAGCTGGCCTGTTCTGCTGTGCAAGGGTTTGCCCTGATTTTCTCTAGGGTTTTATCTGGTCCTGTTTGTGAGAGCCAGGCAGGTCTCCTTCTCATGGCCATCTCCCGCTTGGATATGACCATACCCGGGTTAATGATGGTGCTTCTCGGCACAGAGGTATTTGAAAATTGTCTGCAGAAATAACTGAAAAATGGCAATGTTGTGGCAACGCTCCTTCAGGATCATACTTTTTTTCTCAGTAGAAACAAAGGAGGTTTCTTCAGATATTTTTGAAAAGTTCAGTGTTTCAAAAGAAAATGAAAAATTATCTTTAAAAAGGTGTAATATCCTTCACATGTTTTCTGATACACCTTGATTTTTAATAGATGTGTAAAAAAATATTTGCAAAGAGATTCCAAAGTGTTTGGAGTCCTACCTTCAACATAGTTCTTGTTTTGTACCCTTTCTTTGCAAATCCAATCCCATATTACCAAACTTTTTTTTTTCATTGCTTTTTTGCTTAAATTTCCTTCAGGTTTTGAACATTCTCCCCACAATCAGGTTCCTCCATCCCCCTCTCCATTATGGGTGACGTACAAAGAGGGGCTGAGATCTCCATGGTCCATACTGGAAAAACTGTAATGGATTGTTTTTTTGGATGGAACTAATAGTTACTAAATCCCCACTTAATACTCCTGCTTTGCGGATGTCTCTCCTCCAGTGAGCACCATGTGCTAATCTCTTGTTCTTCCAGTGTATGCATCCATACTTAATGTGAGGAAACAGGCTTAAACCTGTTAAACTCATGTTAAATGCTCCGAGTTGGCTTTTACAGCTGTCCACAATCAGAGGTGGGAGTGCATCCCGAAGCCTTCCCAACGCCGCTAGTGATGCAGAATGTGACCAGACTTGAAGCAATTTGCATTTACCTGCAAATTTTGAGATTGTACCTCTGGTTCTTGAAGTTACCTGCTAATGCCATCTCTCCTGGAAGATTGTTTTAAAAGTGCCCCAAAACACGGAGGAGAGCAAGGTGAAAGGGAGCGTGGCCTCCTCGGCTAGATCCAGGCTGCTTGAAAAGTTCCTCTTATCTGTGAGATAAACATCTGAGACAAATCAGTTCCCAGCTTTGGGAGTCTTCATTTTTAAGCTGGGTCAGACGCTGCATCCTCAACAATTTGTCATTGGAGTTGGCTGGTGAAAAAAAAGTGATGCTAATCTATTTTGGGAGTAAACTGAGGTCCTGGCTGTCTTGCCCTCATCATCTACCTACAGACAATAAATCTTCAGCAGGCATAAATCCATATTTCTGTTGAATTCTGGGGAACACTCCTGATTTACACCAGTAATATGTGTGTCCCCAAATCATCCATTTTGTATAGATGGAACAATATTGACCAGGTTGGATGGGGCTTTGAGCAACCCGGTCTAGTGGGAGGTGTCCCTGCCCATGGCAGGGGGGTTGGAACTAGATGATCTTTAAGGTCCCTTCCAACCTAAATCATTCTATGATTCTATTATTAGATCTTCTGTACTTTTGAGGTAAAATCCTTGTTTGTGAGGGAGGCTGGAGCTGAGGTCAGGTTTTGGTCCTTGGTCCCTGTCTCATCCCCAGGAGCTTCTGTGTATGGTCCTGCCACAACGCCCTGACAGGGAAAACCCTATTCCCATTTACTTAAAGGAAAAAAGGACAGAGGAAGGGAAGAGGCATAGAAACCTCATTCTTGCTTTTGCTCCTTCCTATGGGATTTAAATCTTTGACAGCTCTTTCTGGCTCGTTTCACGTATTACATAGAAATGACGTCAGATGGAGAACATGTTTGTGCTGCGTCATCGTAGCCTTGTTTTCTGTTAGGGGCAGCAGAAGGCTAAAGGACCCCCTCTGTTTAGAAAACTACGTATTTGGTAGCAGCAGGACCTACCTGCACTAACTGTCTGGGGAGCTGCTGGGTGCCATGCCAGGGCATAACCACGGGAGAATGGAGATCATGCAGTGGACTGTAAATAAACTGAATTTTTGTGTAATGGCCCCTGTTTTTTGCAAGTCTAAATTTTATCGAGCATGGTGGCTTTTAAAGCATGGTTTACTTTTGTAGCGTACTACTTTTTCTTGCTCTTTAAGAAGTGGAAAGTAATGCCTTGGTTGCCCAGCCCCATTTCCAGTTAATTAAGAGCCTTTCTGTTTGTATGCTGATCACTTTATTTTGCATTGTTCTAGGGAATATAATGCACATTCCTAGGAAAATACTCTTTTTCCAATAGAGGGAGTGTTAGTGCCAGGCAATGCCCTTCTTTCTCACTCTCTTTGCATCTCTTAAACCTACCTGTAAGCAAAAAAAGCCGGCGTTGGTGGCTTGGTGCTATTTGGACTGAGTTTCCTCCCCGCTCTGCGTTAGCTAACTGACTTCTCTGCGCCAAGGCACACAGGGAAAAGATCAATCTATTCATAACAGCGGAGTGAGGTGAAAGTTGGTCCTCCCCGAAACTTGCCTCTGGATACTAGGGCTGAGTCCTCCTCTCTGTCACCCTTCACATTCGTTTGCCTAATCTCTTGCAGACAAAAAAGTCGCGTTGGCATCCAGAAGTTCTTTAAAAAAAAAAAAAAAAGGTAAAAAAATAAAGCAAGGAATTCAGATCTCTAATCCCTGTCACCTTCCATTGAGAGGGCTGGGGTTGGTGCGGGGTGGGGAGGAAGAAAGCAGCCCCAGCTCTCAGAACAAAACTGATCTCAGCCCCTCGCATGTCAGACAAAGCCTGGGAAGGCGCTGCCCATCCGGGAGCAGCAGCTGGGCTGTGGACCATGGGAGCCCCTCTGCTCCGAGCCCCCCCTGCTCTGAGCCTCGCCGCTGCTCAGCCGCTCTCTGGGGAGATGGGATGCACCGGGACATCACCCTCCCCAGCCCCTGGCTTTCCCTGGGTAAATCATGGGCCCCCTGCCCCTGGAGATTTGAAAGGGAAGGGGATGCTTCAAGACAGGATGCGGGGTAACAAGGTGGCATCCAGCTCATGTCCAGGATGCCATGACGAATGCATCGCGCTTGTACCGGCTCCTGGTTGCGGAGATGGTCTTCTATCCTAAGAGGGCTGCTTTGCTTTTCCTTCACTGGGCTCGCAGTGCAGGCTTGGGGTGCTCGTTTGAATCATTGGGGCCAAATTCTGCTCCAAACTCAAATTACACTGAAATCCGCACTCCGAATGCAAGCAAGACCAGGGTCTGATCTGATCTGAACTTAATCTTTAGCAGCTGCCTTGATTGGGGCTTTACCTTCCGAGCAAGACAGGCAGCCACTGATTAAAACCCAAGTCAGGGGGGCAGTGACCCCGAATTTACTACCTGCCCTTTGGCAGTCGAGGGGGTCTAGAAGTCAAAGTCCCAACCTCTGCCAAGGCTGCGGGAGCAGAGGAGCCTCCAGAGAAGTCCCCGGAGAAGCCGGGGGCACCGCAGCAGCGTGGGGAGGCAGTGGAGGGTGAGCAGAGCGGCTGCGAGCCGGGCTGCGCCTGCCCGGCAAAAACACAGGGCTCGACAAAGGCTGTAAATCCAGCATGAATCATGGAAATGGAATTAACTTAAAATTATACTTTCAAGGTGAAATATTAGTGGTTGTAACAGTTTGTTTTTGTCACACGGTCGCGAGCTGCTGTGATTTTTAGGAAACTTTTCCTGGTAATTTAGCTTCAGGATATATGGCATATGCTGTGATGTTTTTAATGGGGAGACGTAATAGCGTGTGTTGTGGGAACTGTGGGCTCAACGCTGAAGCAGGCGGCACAGATTTAAAGTGTAAAAGGGAGATTTATAATGTTCCTGGTGACACAGAATGATAAAAGCCGATGACCAAAAATACGGAAAATTAATTTAGATGGAAAAGATGCATCCCTCTGTGTCTCGCATCTGCTGTTCTGGGATTTCTGCATAAATCTATATGTTTTGGTTCTATTTAGTGCTGTGGGTACTTTGATTAATTTAGCTACATGTTACTGTCATGTTGGGCACATTCATCTTCTGTCTTGAAGCATGTACTCCTCAGCCTCTCTATCATTCCACCCCTTCAGGCCTTATTTTCATCACATTTAAGGGAACTCTCCCCTGCCTGTCTTTATCTTGTTAGGCTTTCAGCAGCTTAAGTTGAATCTTCATTCTTTCAGTCTTGCTGTCAAATCTCCTTTACCAAGTTATCTCATTTTCCTATTCATAACATCTAACCCATTATATTTAATACTCAGGCACAATTGCATCTGAACATTATGCAGGACTTGCCAGCACAAATACTTGTAAATGAAATCAGACCACCCCTGGAAGGAACAGTGGTGGCTTCGCCTTGCCAGTGTATTTTAAATTGAAAAATGCCCAGGACTAAATCCAGTCCTGGAGTAAACTGTTATGACTTAAGTGAAGTCAGTAGAGCTTCATCTGCTCAGCCGAGATGGTTTTGACCCTTCGGTACTGAAAGCTGGAAGGTTAATAATGATCGTATAATCTGATATGAAGCAGAAATTAGTGTCAGGACTGTCCCAGTGGGTCTGTACATCTCCAGATGATGAAGCCCTTTACAAGGACGGGTAAATGATAATGTTCATACTGCAGACTGGAAAACGGAGGTGGGGAAGTTGAGGGACTTGCCAAATTTCAATAAGCCATCAGTGTCGAGGCTGCGGTGAAGCCTGTCTTTTTGCAGGAGAGGATCTAAGTCTCCTTTCATGGTAGCGGTCTCTGGGTCCTTGACCTGAAGGTTCGTCCCATCAGACAGGAGAGTTTGGCTTTTTTCCTAGGTCTTCCCTCTGCTTTTTGAACTAATGACACGGTGCTGTACAGGGGCCTCTTCAGCAGCAGGTGCTTTGGGGAAAAAAAAAAAAAAAAGAAAGAGTGCGACTTCTGGGTTAAGTGCTCATTTTGGCAATGTTGTATTGCTCTTTGCACCTTTGCAAAGGTTGCGGCAGCGGGAGACAGGAGCTGCAGAGGCACCGCTGGCCATCACAGGGGCTCGTGCTCTGTTTTTGTGGTGGATCCCAATGTTTCCGTCTGTTGCAAGAGCTGGGTCAGTTTGTGAAAGTCGATGTGTGAATTGGTTCCTTTTGGTAGCGCTGGACAAAACTCAGTGACCCAGGAAACGTTTTCCTCCCCTTTATTCCTATAACTGCTTTTTTTTTTTTTTTGCTGGCAAGCTGACCTTTTTACATGCTTCATCCTTTCCCTCCCAAATGTGGAATTTCCTCCCAAAAAAATCATTCTGGCTCAAGACTCAAGGCTGGTCAAACTCGGTACAGTCTAGAAATGGGTTTTGATACAGGAGAGCATCAGGCTTTTGGCAGAGCACCCTGGCCTGGGAGAGCAGCCGTGGAGAACGCCGAGGTGCCGGGGCTGGGGGATCCCTGCCTCCCCCCCTGGGGCTGGCCTCACGCTTCTCAGTCGCCTCGAAAAGGGGTCGAAGTGTTTTCTCTGTACATTGTTCTATTTTTAGGAGGAGGGAAACCTATTTTAAGCCACTCTAAAATGGTTTTATGGCTCTTTCTGAGTCCTCTGTAGCTAGTTGGTCTCATGGTAATTAAGGCATTTGGCCTTACAAGTGGAAGGATTATGAAAACAGTTTCAGCGATTTCTAGAAGTGCTCCAACATATTCCCAAAATAGGATTTTTTTGCGTGTGTGTTTGCTTTCGATTTTTGTTTTTACAAATGAACGATGCTAAGTGAAAACACGCTATCTGCCACTTTCGCTAGGGTGCTATGTCCCAGCCCCTGAGGATGAAAAGCACAATAGTGCATTTCCTGAACATAAATACGCACCACTCACTCGATAGTGCATTATTTTTATTAACTGGAGCAATTAAAATATCTTTGCTTAGCTTTTACTTATTCCTACTGCCAGCAAAAGCCACTGGAAGATTTAAATGGGAATTTTTCTTGGATAGAAGTAGGAAAAGAGCTCAGATTTGAGGCTCATGGACAATCTGCTGCCTGTGGGATCATGGCACTGAAATCACAGTGCAGTCAACCATCATCTCCAAGCTTTTCGAAGTGATGACTGATGTTTTACCTCTGCTCTTCCTGCTAGATCCAGGCCAGCTAAACCAAACACTTTCCTTTAAAAATGAATGTTTTCTGTAGTGTGTAGGTGATGTAGAAATGTTATTCACCCGCATGGTTTGGGATGGTAGCAACCACAGTGTTCCGGGACAGTCTGCATTTAAATGAACACGTAAAGCAGACAGGATGAGGCAGTAAGAAACAAAAAGTGTCACTTCCAGGGCTAGCAAAATAAATGACTTCTGTGGTCCAAAAGAGATGTCTGGGGCTGTTTGGCTGTAGGCATCCCAGGCTGAATGGTTGGTGCAAACCAGCATCGATATTGTTAACTTTAATACAGAACTGGAAAGAATGACGTTGATGATGGCCATATGGCCAAGAATACGCATTCTGGAACATATTTCTAAATTCTCTGTGATAGAAACAAATAGAGGTTTAATAATGTCAGATGAACATGTAAATGGAATAATGTCTTAAACAATCTCATTACAAGTCCTAGTGCAGTCTATATAATCAGTCTAAAACCTGGCAAGTATGTAGAAAAAAATACCCTTTTGCAAAAACTACATTTATTCAAATATTTCTAGAACTATTAATATCATGGACTTGAGGCACAAATACAGGCTAGTGCATTTGGGCCTGGGTGCCTTAAACATTAAAATTTATTATTATTATTTATTTTTATTAGCTTCATGTGGCAGAAGATTTATAGTATTCTAGTTTTTATTAAGTACTTGTGGTTTTTAAAACTGATCATAATTGTTGCTGGGCAAATCTCAAAAGGGGAAGAGGATTGGTTGGTTTAGTTTTGATTAAACTCTCAGAAGTTTGGGCATTTATCCAAACTATCTCAACCTCCTGCATTTCTAATATGGGTCTGCATATCTTCTGAGGATAGGCTTTTATTTTTCTTTTTATCTTTTCCTTTCCTTCTTCTTTTGTGAAGGTTCCTGTCCTCCCCGTGTTTGGGTCAGACACATGGTACAGTATTTTGGTATATCTGTTTCTGAATATGACCTGGAAAAGGCAGCCAGGAAAAGAGTTCAAAAAGTTTGCATCAAATAATTAAAAAGAAGCTATCTGTATCCCTGAGTTGTTAACCCTTAAAAACCTGGTTCAGTTTGTAGTTTATGCTATGTAATAATGTCCTACTATAGCTATCTGCTAATTCAGGTCCTGCAAATTGAAGCCTGTAACTACATGACAGTCTTGGTCATGAATGTAGTAGGATTCTGATGCAGAAAAACCCAAATATTTTTCTTCTTTGATACTACACAAGTGAAATAGGAACTAGGAACCAGAAGGTGGAATAGAGCATTTTCCTGTATCGTATTGCCAACACTAATTTTACCACAAATGTCACCTCACTTGGTACCTCTCTCAGTGCTGTTGCTTCATGTGTTCCACAGTTGTTAGAATCATAATTTTCTTAAATAAAGGAAGCTTACATTTGTGAACATTCTTGAAAGCATCTTTGTGTCTTGGAAGCAAAAGACAGAAAGGTTCTTCGAAGTGAAGAGAGAGCATCTATCGTTCCACCTGATTGGGCCAATCCATCCCAAACCATGACACAGACCAGTGCACCTTTTCTTTGTAGGTGTTTTGTACACACATGGGGATGAATGCAATTTATTTGTCTCATGGTTTTCAAAGTAATTTAAAGGAAATTTTCAGTGTAATTCGACTTGCATGAGTGTAATTTTTTTATTCAGAAGAAATTACGCCAGTATGGCGTTTTAGGCTTTTCACCCCAGTTCGTGAAAGCATCTCTGTTGAAATCATTTAAGTCTGGCAGGATTTGGCCACCTGTTGAAGCTAGTCATTGCCATGTCCTTGTTGGCACTATGAGAGTCCCCAGGGACCTGCACGAAGCTCTGGGGCTGTCGGTGCTGTACATACACACACAAATGATGTCTTGTGTGCTGCTCCTGAGCTTGGGTTTTGCACAGTGTCCGTGGCTGCATCCTTTTTGGCGTGGTGGAGGGTGGCATTGAGCAACTGCTGGTATTTCCCTTATTCAAACTGGTGCAAACTGGCTGAGTTCTTGGAAGGAGCCATGTTGAACTGGTGGGCTTCTCTTACAAGGGTGGTTTGGGTACGGGCAAGCACTGAGAAGGAGAGGTGCTTAGGTGGAGCAGGTTTGTATGGATGGTGTCTATCATGGTCTGGAGAAGCTACCTTTCTCCCTGATGGAAAACCAGTGTGCTTCCTCCCCTCCCGGAGGGACAAATGAGTCCTCAGTACCTACTACTAAACATCGAGCACAAAATTGGTTTTGATCTTCAGTTCGAGAGCTGTGCTCAGCTCGCCGGCTTTGTGTGAGATTTTTGTGGAGCACTGAACAGACCTCTATTCCTTTCTTCAGCAAGAACAACTTTCTCCATTTCCTCTCAAGCACAGGCTTTTGCTGTTATAATCATGCAATTCCACCTAGGTTAAAACTGAAAAGTCTTTCTAATTGGATCCAGGCTAATATCAGGCCAGGAGGCAGCGGTTTTCCAGCGTGACTGGGATATTCCACCTTCTGCCAAGCAAAGAGACGCACTTTTTGCCTTAAAACCCCCATGATTTTCACTTGGAAAAAAATGCTCTTTTTTTTCTGAAGAAAACCAGAATAATATGTGTAATAAAAATATTTTATACAGGGTTGTATTTTGATAGTTGGCAAATGGTGCTTAGCTAGACCAGTTTCTGGTCACCGGTAGGTTTTGGTGGTGCTAACAGCTCTGTGCACAAACCCACCAGCTGTTTCTGAGCCCGGTGCTGGAACACATCAGTGGGACCTCTTGATGCCATGCGACTGTGGTGTTGGTCCCTCATCGATGCTGCAGAAGAGGGTAAGAAAGGCTCGGAAAGCTTATGAAACCAGTACTGCTAGGTGGCAAGTATCTCCCATGTGAGACTGGTTGTTGCTTAGTGCCAAGGAAGATCATGGCCTTAAATACCTCTTTGGGACATCCTGCTGAAGGAAATGTCTTGCAGAACATATTTTTGCTGTACCAAAAATCCATCCGCATGGAAATCCAGATGATTGTGGTGTTAAGTCACCCCGATGCAGCAAGCTATACACAGAGTTTGGTGCAGTGAAGACCTGCTGAGCGCCCCTCAGCCCAGCACCGAGTTTCGGTAGGCAATAACAAGGACAGCCGGGTTGTGATTTGGGCTAAACCAGGTCCGTGCTGAGTACAAGTAGCTGTGCTCTCTGGCTGGTTTTGGCACGGAGGGTGGATAGCAGCCGGAGTGCTCTGCCACACGGGGAGACACGACCACCAGCGTTTGCATTCGGTCACCTTCTTCAAGTGCTGAGTTTTAAGTGCTGCAGCATTATGTAGTTTTATTATTTTAATAGATGAGAGCGGCCTGTGATCAATAGCAGGGATGCTTTTATCTTAATCATCCATCCCTCATTCATAAATATGGAGATTTTCAGCCTCCTGTAATACTGCTTATGATTTTCTGTGGTGTGGTAAAATGGACTGAAGTCATTTCACCATCCCCAAAATGCCATAAAAGTAGTAGTCAGGTTATATTAATTTTTGCTAACCATATTATTGCGCATGTCTATTTGAAAGGTGTTGGGACTGCTATAGTGGGAGTATATAAGGTCCTTTTTTCTCTGCCAGTATTTTGCCCCTAGCCCTCGTGTATCTGTTCAGGATTACACATGAAAAGTGTAACATATGCACAGCACTGAGCCAATACATAGCTAACCTGTAAAATACACGTGTGGATATTTCCTTGACCAAACTAGAATCACTGACCTTAAAAGACCCTAATTTCTCTGAAGCGAAGGGCTCAGATCTAACATGTCTTGTTTTCAGAACCGAAATTAATGTAGTTTTTGTAAATCGTCAATCCTGATATGTATGTAAGGAGCATGCCAGGGTTGGAAATCTGGTAAAAACAACTAGCGACCTTTGTTAACCTCTGATTGAAAGGCAAAAGTAACATTTGGGATTTTTTGCTCTACTCATCGATCTCTAGTACATGAGTGTAAAAGATTTTAAGATAATTGCTTAGTAAGAACAAGGAATTTGATTGCATCAGTCTGCCACCTCTTATAAACACTTTATTACAGAGATAACAACCAGCAACACGTGCAAGTGCATCTTAGCTTGCTTGGAAATCAGTTTTAGAGGGGATGAAGCAGCCAAAAATTTCAGCCATCGGTAGGCAAAGAAAGGCACTTGCCTTTATCCGTAAGTGTGTTTTTTCAGGTGAAAAAATAGTTGTCGATTTTTACTTTTGTATAGATAAAGGAGAAATGACACACATAAAAAAATGTCAGGGGAAAGATTTCAGGGCCCACATCTTCTAGCGGAAATCGGCTTCAAGGC